>VXBW01006080.1:276763-375406 GCA_013400375.1 Thinocorus orbignyianus | reverse complement strand
CCTGCGGCCTTCCCCAGTGGGTAGTTCCCGCCTGCGCTGCCGGTTAAGCCGTTTGATTTCCACAGCTTCTGCGCCTCGGAACTGGTATTGTACCCTCGCTGGAGAGAGGGGCTGTTGCTGCTCGTCAAGGGTTATGTGTAGAGGCTGGGTGGTGGTCGTGTCGTGACTATGGTGCTTATTCGACCCGAGGATGCCTGACTGTTGGGAGGCACAGATGGACTGGGGAGATGAGTGATTGAATACAACCTGACACAGGGAAAACTTGAAGGATCCATCGAGCGAGGATGATGTTGATGCCAGTCTGACGGTCAGCAGAGTGTGTTTAGTGCTGCGGTTCAGGATGAACAGGAAGAAAGGAGACAGAGGATTCGAGAGCCCAAGACCTTATAAATTATAAGTATCCTTTTTTTTTTTTTAAAGCTGCTGTACTTGAGACCAATGTGTATTTGAAACAGGCCACAGTAATTCAGTAAGCTGAGGAGGTTGCAACTATTGTTATTGGTATAGCTTGCATTCAGAAAATGTGTATTTCAAGTGTATGCTTTATTGTGTAAATTGGCTCATGGGCAGTGTATCTGTCAACTATGCAGTCTCATAAAATACTTACATTGTGCTCTTCAAACGTCAGAGAACTCTCCACACAATCTCAGCATGACAGACCATACTACCATGTTTCATTCTTACTGCTGTGTCAAATCCTTTTGATTTAAGGGCTTTTCTGTATATAAAAAAAGCTTGCATTTGTAGCAAGCAGCTTTGTTAAGCAAATTGTCACTTGTACACATATGTTATTTAAGTTGTAATCAAGCTCTAAAGCAGTTGATTTCAGTGAATCTTTATGTTTTTCTGTTTATGCCTCCGTTTATAAATCTGTAACACAAATGTATTTCTAAATAGCATCACTCTTGTTATTGTATACATTTTAATGTCTAGGTGATGTTTGAATCTGTTATCTGATACTAGGTGTTACCGTTCTCTTGTAGGAATTTTTATTGAACTTACTCAGTTGTTGGGAAGTCACTTTTTATTGCACAGGGCACACGAGTACAAGCATATAATGTGCGATTGGGCATAAAAGTTGAATTATTGTAAGGCTCTGTCTTGAGTTATAATTGGCACTATTTTGAAGTGTGGTGAAGATGCCACCTACTACAGAAATAACTTCTGAAGTTTTTAAAAAGTTGGAATTACTATTTTATCTTCCATTTTTTAAATCGGAATTTTATTTACCAGGGATTATTAATACATCGTTCAAAATTTAAGCAGATGCATTTGTCTTGTTTAAAATACCTGACTTGATTAATATATAACCTTTATTTAAAATAATAAATTATTATAGCATACTAATTGTGGAAGCACATACTATATCTTTTTTCATATATAGTACCTGCTTACATAAATTGTGTATGAGAGTCAACTCATCAGGTAAATTTTCCACAGGCCTCTGGTTGCAAACATTGCAGCTGCATGCTTTCGAATACTGCAGAGCACTGAAGTGTTAGAACTTGATTCTGTGCCTTTGCTACTACTACATTTTTACATGCTGTTAAGTGATGTTCAAAAGTGATGTTGTTATCTTCCTGTATTACTCATAACATTCAAATGATATGATACTATACTTTGATTTTATTCAACTTTTCTGGCCTTGTATGCAATTTCAATTTTTTTTTGTTTTGGAACATGTAAGAAATTTAGACCATTATGAGTTCTCACTATATAAATATGTGCAATATGCAGTATTTATACGTATATACATCCCGTATGAGCTCTCTTTTTAAAAAAAAACTGTGTTAAAATATTATTTTAAATGCTGGCATTTGTGAAAAACCTTACTTATCTTAATTTTTTTTTTTTTCCAGCACAACTCACCAAGTAGTTTGTATCAACAACATAAATTTTCAGAGAAAGTCTGTTGTAGTAAGTATTTTTTAATAAAATGTGTGGAAATTAAAAGTCTGGCTATTCTTCATGCTCTTAGAGGAAGCAACTGCACACATGAGCTAATTAAGTTTTTCAGCTTCTTTATACTTTCTGACCTGATGCCTCTCAAAAATTCGTTATTCCTTGAGATGCTTCAAATAAAATACCTTCTAATTGCGACCACTTTAGTCTCTGCAAGCAAAAGCTTTCTAAAAGAAGGTCATTGCATAATAAATAATATTACAAAGCAATTTACAGTGCAAAATTGATGTTCAAGACAGTGTTAGCTGCTGTTGGGGATAATGTTATGGACTTTTCTTCTAGCTTATATGTGAGTTCACTAGGGCTTTGAAGAGGCTTTCATGATTTCAGGCCTGAGGTCATTGGGGCTTTTTGTGAATTTAGATACCTGCCTGAGTGGAATCTGTTTAGGTTTTAAAAATCATTGTCTCAAGCTCGGATACCAAAACCTAAAACACATGATGGTAATTACCTGAAATCTTGTCAAATTATTTCCAGTAAAACAACCATGATTGTCAGTCGCATTGAAGTTTCTTGTTTTATTTCACAGCTGGTTTATTTCATGTGTTAAGTGGTATGAAAGAAAATGTATTCCAGACATCTAAAAGGGCATACCAATTTCCTACTTACATTAAAAATTAACATTTTAACCTATGATTTTCCTTTTAAATACATTATTAAGTATTTTTTTATATATTTCTACTTTGTGAATTGGTAGAGATTTTACAGAAGATTTTGATTTGTGTTTTCATAGGGTTATGTGGAACTGACAATATTTCCCACAGTTGCAAACCTGAATAGAATCAAACTGAACAGTAAACAATGCCGGATTTACAGAGTAAGAGTCAACGATTTAGAAGCAGCTTTCATCTATAATGATCCAACGCTGGAGGTTTGTCACCACGAGTCAAAGCAGTAAGTGAGGTGTTTAAAACTCCATGATGTACTGTCTTCTGTTGCTGTTAAGCATGAACTATTTAATTGCACAGGCAAGTTTCACCAGGCGATTTCCTAACAATAACTTTTGGTACGGTGACTTAATTTTGGGAATGTATTTTGGCAATATTTTTGACTCTTAAGGTATTCTTCTTCAGAGTTTCTTTTACTGTGATTTCTTTGTATTGTTCTGTAAAAGCATTAGAAACTTTTTAAAACATACTTTATGGGGAAAAAAGTGGTGGGTGCCAGTAGTATCCCCAGCGCTTCAAAAAACTGTCCTTCTTTTGACAAAATGTTTTACCCTTGATGGAGTTCAGATTTATCTGTGCCCAACTCTTACTCTCATTTATTTAAAGACAGTTTGTTTAGTTTATTGTGGCAACAGCATTTTGTGTATATTCTTGTAGAGAACATTTTGCAGTGGTACGGTTACACTCGTATGAGAGGATTGCCCTTAATTTTGGGGTTTGTGGGTTTTTTTGTGGTTCCCTTTTTTTGTTTGTTTTTTTATGCCAACATAATTGATTACATCAGTTGGGTTGCATCAGTATAATATTATGTAGACCGAAACTACCATGTTCTGATAATTTGTCCTCCAAAAATTGTCCTGATTTTTATGATGTGTAATGTCAGATTGGATGGTCATTTTTGTTACTTCCTGCTTTTAAACCTAAGGATATTCATATGATATCAAAGTTCTTGGGATTATTTCCCGTTTTCCTAATATAATTTTGTAGGAATTGTTTCTGATGTTATTAAATATGTCTAGATAGCCTCATACGTAATTAACTTAATGCTTTGAAACAAATAATAGGAATAAGACAAATCATGTGACTGTGTTAGATTAACTACTGGACTACTAAATTAAGATGCTTGCTACTGTCCTTCAGGTATTCAGTTGAACTAGCACATCTGAAAGGTCCCTGCCAACCAAGGCAATTCGGTGGTTCTATTTGTTGTGTCCCTTCAGACAGTGATTGCTCTTAGACATTTGCTAGCTGAAAAGAGGCTCAGTAAGCAGCTTCAGAGAGGATATCACCTTGGTTAATTCATATAGTGTATGAAGGCAGATAGGAACTAGCTAGACTTATTCTGAAGTAAACTGCAGAGAGTTCATACTGTCCTGTTAGTTAGATTTGCGAGAATAGTGAGATTCTCAAATGATGTAGCTAGATCTGTGGGAGGTTGTCTACCCGTTACCTTGATGACTAGAGCCTTTGAGATGTTTCTTACCCCATGTCAGTTTTCAGGTTAAACCTGACATACCTTCTCTGACTGTTGTCTGAAAACCAGAGTATTAGAGAGAACTTCTGTTGTTCCGTTCCTGAGATTCAAGTTATACATCCTTGGATTTCAGCTGTTTGTCAGACACTCTGTATTCCTTTATTCGTCATTTCTGCAAGGGTTTCGGTAATTCAGTTTGAAAATGCAGTGTTAATTTTTATAGGACTCAGAAGGGGACATCAGAGTTCAGAAATTTTGTTTGAGTCCTGATATTGACCCACTTGACACTATTAATTCTGTAATTAATTCTGTTTTGTGACATTTTTGTTGTTGTTTTTGCTATTGCTCGATAAGTCAAAAAGTCAGAATTCTCATTGGGGAGATTTTAGTTGTTCTGAAGAGCTAGAAAGGAAAGCTTTTGGCCTTTCCTAAGGAATCAAACTTTCATTATTTATTAGCATCATAGATGAGTATATAAGTCCTAGAATATTTCCAAACTCACTTGGAAATTTGAAAGGAAAAGTTTCAAATTTACTCATCATCTGATATTGAAGAGCAATTTTAATAAGTAGCTTCCCACATGTTTTGGGATAGTGATGTTGGAAGAGGCTGGTAAAAATCTGCCTCTCTGCATACCATTCCTTGGCATGAAGTACAAACATCGGTCTTATCACTGAGAACGAGCTGTTAACTTCAGAGAGTTAGAAGAGGTGAAATTACGTGAAATTACAGAACAGAACACTGGTTCTGCTGCAGGTTTTCACATTGCTATTTAAACTTAATAAAAAGTCTCTGTATTTCATAACTCCTGTGTTATTCATATTATGAAAGACAGAGTTCACCAAACATTCCTAATGAAAAACGAGTATGCCTCTTTTCTGTGCCTCAGAAATCAAAGGTTTATCCGGGTTACAAAGTATTAGACAAGATGTGTATTTTTTCCATTGAAATAGCTGGTCACAACTGGATATTGAGCATGGTGGTAGCTAAGTTTTGATAAAATACAGCTCTCTGCTCTTATGGCAGGATTGCAAACAGAAATGCTAGAAATCTAAAAACTCTAGAATTAATACCTAAAAAAAAAATTAAAAAAATGTGGCTTTCCTCTGCCCTTCTTTACAAAGTACTGCTTTTAGAAACAGTAGAGATTTGTAGTATTTTTTATATCTAATCATATCTAATTGTCAACTCTTGTTTGTTCTTGTTCGTTACAGCAGTTTAGTGATAATGTCCTTTGTACCCTTGCATCTGAACTTGGTATATCAGTTATTTTGAACAGGAAACAGATTAATTACCAAATCTTGCTTCTTATGTTACAGGGATAGTTATCTTTTGCATGGTTTTCTTCAGTAAGCTATCGAACTAGTAAATGTGAAATAAAGATGACTCTCAGCAACCTGTTCATTTAAAATAATTTGTTTTGCATCTTCACATTTTCATGTGGTGTATAACAAATAAAAAAGTTTAAGTTTTAATGTTTTATATACAAATGTTTTCTTGCATTAGATTATGCTTTTCATTTTCTTAAGTGTTGATTTCTGAAAGAATACATAAGATATACAGAAAGAGTTGTTAATTTAATGGGCTCTTTCCTACCTTTTTAGTCAAAGTTAAAATACTGTAAAGACTTCTTACTCCTTTAGCAACAGCATTCAATTAAAACCTAAAAATTCTGTATTTAAAGCCACTGTAATTATTTCTTTGGAAAGATTTGCTACAGGATCTGTGGTTTGAGAGGTTATGTTTGCTGATATGAGGTGAAGGTCAAGTGAAGTGGTTAATTGTTCATCTTGTGCAAATTTTGGCATGCAAGAAAACATTTAATAGAAGGTTGAGAAAGTCAGCGTTTAAGAGCTTTATCTATGAAATAGAAGCAGTGCCAGCTGAAAATGTTTCTGTCTCACCGTGATGTTCTCTGCTACTTCTTGGGTGAGGTGTCAGATCAGCTCTTTGTGTTCGGAATTTGAACATTCATTTTGTTTTCAGTTCAAGCAATACTTCTAGATTTTATCATCTGTTGATGCAAAAATCATTGACAAGTGGTCTTTGTCATTTCACATTTCCAGCGTTGCAGAAGGTGTAACAGTATTTTTTGGGTCTTGTGTGTTGTCACTTCTGCTGAATGACAAAAATACCCCTCACTAAAATGGTAATTAGTTTTTGGAGGAAATGTTAGAAACCTTTAATTACTGCAATAAATACATTTTCAGCTTTGATACCATCACCCAGGTGGCAACTGAAAGAACATTCAAAGTTTTATCTAGAAATAAAGTCAGTCTTCCACCTTATAATTTCCATCTGAGGCTTCAGGACATGATAGATTTTTCATATTGGAATATATGGATGAACTTACGTAAAACATTCCCTTCCTCCCTGACTGAGCAAGCATCTGAACAGCACTGTAAGCTATCAAACAATTCACATAGTTCTACCATGTGTACACCAGGTGGCAGAGGATCCCATTTTGCTCATACTTTTAAGGAAGAGTTTGAAATCTTGTGAAGGCTGCAAATAGTATTGGAGAATGTCTGTTTGGGTCTTGTCTTGCAGATGCTGTTGTTGAGTGTTACAAATGCCTCTGTCCCCCTCATCTTCTCTCTTTTCCTTGTAAATTGTTGCTTTCTCAATTTCATCAAAGAGAAGTGAGATTTATTTTTCTGGACTATAGTGTGCAGAAATCTGACAGCGCTGACAGTCTCTGACTATGAGACAACTGCTTGTATCTCAGCCCCTTTTACGTTAAAATGGGCAAAGGAGATCTCTGTTTTCTTAATCCTAGGGGTATGATTATAAATTGTCAAATAGCCACAGCAAAAGTTTGGAGTTTTGATGCAGTGGTTTCACGTGCGATAAGTGAAGTTTGTGATGATCCTACTGTTGCCTGGTTATGTGCTTCTCGTATTTGTTTGATAACTATGGTGAGGGTTGAGAAGTTACTGCGTTTTAGTATTACTTCTGTATAAAGAAGATACATTTTTTTTTTTTTTTATAGTTCACTGATGTGCATGTAATACTTTTCTGTGCGCAGGTATGTAAATGCAAATTCAGTGTAATTTTAATCTTTGGCAGTGTATTCACTAGTTCATTCATTAGTTCAGCGTTTTAACTTGAAGCCTGTAGTTTTTAAACGTTAAAAATAGCAAGATGTTTTGATATCCTTGCTTTAGTTACAGACAGTAGAAAGCTGTGAGGGAGAGAAATGTGGTAACCTTCAGGGCATGTCTTGCAATATTCTGTCTGCTTCTGAAAATCAAGCCCTTAGACTATGCACAAAGTAGAAAAATTACTGGTGAACTGAGCATGTGTTGTTTTGCTGCAGTAAATAGCCTTCATTTCCACTGATCTGATGCTTATCTAGTTCTGAATTCATGATAAGATTTTGTTACAAATAAACAGAGGCGTAGAGAACTTTTGAAGAAAGAACATGCAAAACTCTGAACCTTGGGTAAGAATGAAAATTAGGCTTTTCAGCATGCCAAAGATTGAAATCATTGCTTTATTAATAAATTACATAGATATGTACATTTTTATATTGTACAGATAGTGTATTTATGTCATATTTTGGGATTGTACTCCAAAACCATGTGCTGATTGTATTTGGGAAGCAAAGTAGAATAGTAAGTGAATTATAGATAATGAAGAGTAGTGAAATACATGTAGGTCAAATAACTTATTTTTCCTAGTTGATGTTAAGTACTGTAACAGGAAAGTGTTTTATACAGTCTATGTTTGGACTGTGTACCAGTTAAGTAGCACTGCTGTAGCTAGTAGTGACAGATGCTATAGAGTGTTCACGTGGAGGTATTTGGAGTCCATGAGTAGCTTTAAAGCTCCAAAGCTCTGCACGTTCCCTTCGTTCAAGTCAGTCAATGCATGTGCACTTGGACTGTAATTAACAGTGTTCTGGGTGAATTTTGATAATAAAATGTATCTCTACTAGGAAGAAAACATGAATGCATATTACTTTTTCATTGTCAATCTGCACTTAGCATTAAGAAACTTCATCTTTGTTCCTTGGGCTGTAACTTTGGGCATGTGCTCTGTTTTTTCTTAAAATGGCCATATCCAGTTTATTAAGAGTAGTTCAACCTATGAAAAAAAAATTAATCTTAAATGGATTCCATTTACAATGAATCACCCATTTGAATTGGAACACTTCACAAAAATAGAAATATCAGAATAGACTGTTTTCCATAGAATGTTAAGCCCTGTGGAATCTACCTTTCTTGCTATAAAATCATAACCTTTTCCTGTCTGTGAACCCATTGATGTTTAAAGTGTAACCACAAGCTCATCGCAACCCTCAATCTTGGAACAAATTTTCACTGATGTATTGGAAAGGGATCCCCTGTCAGTAACAATGAATTTTCAGAACCACTTCAGATTAAAATTAAAATCTTTGTGACTTTAGAGTCTAACAGAATGTTGCTGTTGTTTTCAGTTGCTAGTTTCTTTAATTGCTAAGGCAGTTTTTAGTCAGGCAGTCTTTTTCTAATGAGAATTTTTCCACTGGTATTTGCTTGCCTTTCTAGGACATCATTTGAAGACAGCTTAAAGCAACATTGGTTGGGGTGGTTACGATCCCATTGACAGTCTCCTGTGCCTCAGAAGTGGCATTTCTTTGACCCCTCAGTATGTCAGGGAGCTAAACAAACTGAAAGCTGTCTGCCAAAAAAAGCCTTTCTTTTTTTCCATTTCAGCTGCATCACCACAGGGTCAGATGAACAGTAGTCTCCTTAATGAGTGAGGGAGTAGGAATGTGTAGCTGAGACTCGGAGACAGCACATCAGCTGGAGTTTAAGTTGGGTTGAATTGTTCTGGAACCGTAGCTGAAGTTACAGTATATTCCAGTGTACAAATTCAGCCTTATGCTTTTAAAACTTGTTGGCGTTATATCCTATCTTCAGGTACACTTCAGCTATGAAAAGGAAAAAATTATTAAGTATTAAAACTGGGGATTTAGGTGTTTCTGTGCTCATATGCTCCCATTTACTATTCACGTCCTATTTTCAGAAGCTTCCAAGCAAAGTAGACGAGTTTACTGCTCCTGACATTCTCAGTCTTGGTAGTGGTGCCAGGGAATTTGTACACTATTATTGCCAAATATCAAGAACTGCATGAAAATATGTTCTCAATGTATTTCAGTGTTTTAGCAAAGATTTTAGATATGAAAGGCTAGGAATATAAGCGAGGTATTTGACATACCTAGACTTATAGGATGGTGCTGGCATGGTTAAGTACCCTTTATTCTTCCAAGTTAGATACTGTAGTTTGGTTTGAGTGCTGTTTTCTCTGTGGGTGGTGAATAGAGAATGGTTAGATGAAAGTAAAATCCTGAAATGAGATCATGTCTGCTTTATGTGGACTTCAGATTCCATGGAAGAGTGGAACCCACAGCCAAAGGTTAATTTACTCCATTGTAGTGCAGTAATCCTGCACATGGGTCAGAGCAACCCCTGGTATTGATATAAGCTGGGGGATGAGGGGATTGAGAACAGCTCTGGTGAAAAGTACTTGGGGATGAAAAGCTGGACATGAGGTGGCAATGTGTGCTTGCAGCCCAGAAGGCCAACTGTATCCTGGGCTGCGTCAAAAGTAGCGTGGCCAGCAGGTCGGGGGAGGGAATTCTGCCCCTCTGCTCCATTCTGGTGAGACAAGGACATGGACCTATGGGAGCGAGTCCAGAGAAGGGCCACAAAAATGATCAGGACGATGGAGTACTTCTCCTATGGAGACAGGTTGAGAGAGTTGGGGTTGTTCAGTCTGGAGAAGAGATGGCTGATGGGATACCTCATTGCGGCTTTCTAGTGAAAGATGGAGACAAACTTTTTAGCAGGGCCTGTTGCAATAGGTCAAGAGATAAAGGTTTTAAATTTCAAGAGTGTAGATTTAGATTAGATATAAGGAAGAAATTTTTTTACAATGAAGGCTGTGAATCACTGGAACAGGTTATCCCATCCCTGAAAACATTTAAGATCAGGTTGGACAAGGCTCTGAGCAACCTGATCTAGTTGAAGATGTCCGTGCACATTGCAGGGGGTTTGGACTAGCTGACCTATAGAGGTCCCTTCCAACCTAAATTATTTTGTGATTTTCTGGTAGTTTCACGCTTGATTATGACTCTGCCCCCACAACGGTTGGATTCGTCAGTGGTACCTAAATTCTTGAAAAGAAGGTGATCAGTAATTCAAACACTTTCTCTTTAGGTATGGGGTTGTGCAAGCTTTTGGAGAGCTCTGTACTAGAGGATTAGAATTAAGAATTTGCTCCCATGTTTTACACAGTTTAGAAATCCATTTTGAAAAAGTATAAAAGCGATCACATAAAGATGCAAAAGCAGGGTTATTTTTGTGCTTGAGTGACCATCCTCCAGTATGTGAATATAACCACACTAAACAATAGGAAAATGGTATCCTGCTCATAGCCGCTTTAGCCATGAACATATGTATGTTCCTGCTCATTTCAGTAGAAAGCAGTTAATCCACATCATAACTGAAGTAATGGTATGGCTTTGCAATGAAATGTGCAGTCAGTTAGCATGTAATATGTAGTGGCTTAAACAGCTCAAACCTGATTACAAACATTTCTGTCTTAAATGAGTGATGATGAAACTTAAAAAAAAGTCCTGATTTTTGGGGACTAAAAGCATAATACATATTTCTGTATTTGTGTATTAAGGCCAAAACTCTAGCATCTAATATTTTATGTGATATTTCCAAATGCGTAAAATAAAACTATTCCTATTGATCAAGCGAAGAAGAGGGAAAAATACCATTGCCAAGCTAACATCTTACTACTTTTAGAAGAGCAACATAAAAGCAAAACTGCAGTATACGAGGACGCAGATCTTCAAGACAGATCTTTAGAATAAATATGCATACTTAATCCAAAATTTTCCAAAAATAAGAATTTTTAATTTCTGTTCCAATAGATGGAAATAAGATGTACACAGAGCATTTCTAATTTAATTCATTAGGGATAATTACCACTTAAGACTTTTTGATCATAAGTCACTTCTGTAAGAACCTGATTTTAAGTTCTGGTTTTTGAAATGTAATCTTTATTCCTCCTTTTTCCCGGTTCTCCTGTAAAACCAAAACAAAATACTTGCTTGAACATGCACCATGAAATTCAGTATAGAAATCATGTAATTTCCAAAGTTGTTTCTTGTAGTTCAGTGTGTGCTTTAAGAATTAACTGGTTATTTCTGACAGGAGGAATCTCAACTATTTTTCCAATGCCTACGCTGCCGCAGTCAGTGCTGTGGACCCAGATGCTGGAAATGGAGAACTCTGCATTAAGGTTCCCTCGGAGCTGTGGAAACATGTTGATGGTAAAGTAAAGAGACAATACTGAAAGCTTAATTTAAGACACCATAGAGTTCTTAGCTGCAAGTTTGCATGTGAAGGTAGAAGATTTAAATAAATAGAAGTAGCATTACATTATTTTGTGAAACGATTGTTACTGTTTCCTTTTTCTTCATCCGTATCTTCCCAGTTGAAAACTGAAAAATACCTTCACACTTCTTGGTAATATGGAGAGGTGGTTGCAAGGTGTCTTAACACTCCTTACAAACGAACTTTTGGGTAGCCACAAGCCTAGAAGTATACAGGAGGAAGTGCGTGTAATGGAGTGTGTTGGGTGACAAACTGTACCCTTAAAGCTGCTTGCAATATATCTATATATGTGTGTGATCCAACAAAGAAAATTATTTAAAGAATATGTCTATGTACATCTTTATTTTTAAAGTTCTTATTTTTTTCCCTATCTGACTTTGAAGAATGGTTATTTTAAAATTTATTTTGTATTGAAAAGTAGACTACTTTATAAACTGGTATATTAAATCCTGGAATAAGTAACTGGTTTAATAAATCACTCTCCAGCGTTGGTTATTTTCTTACATGGATTTTATTAGTTTCTTACATTGTTTTCTTGTGTGGTTTTATCAGTTTTTCCTGTTGATTTATGAGACCTGTGAGGGAATAATAACAACCATATCATGAAGCTGACTCATGTCAGATAAACCTTAATGGGAAAGACACTTTTTTTTTACTTTGATTTTTTTTTTAAGTTCCTGTTGTCTTACTTGCATGCATAAAAGGGAAAATATTCAAACAGGTATAATTCTTCTTTTCAGAGTGTGAATGCCAAAATACGGTGAGACTTGTTGGATAAATTTGACCATATGCTTGAATTTCTTTTTTTGCCAGTCTATTCATAGGTGAGATTTCTGTGAAACTAAACCAAAGAAAAGACACTTCAAGTTACAGGAAAAGCTTTAACTATAATAAGAGGTTTTAAGAAACTGCAAATGACAATAACATGTCTTTTAAGAATGTGCCTGCTACTTGCAACTTTCGTAGGAAATTATTTCAGCAAGATACAAAGAAGATCATGGTTAGGTTACAATCAGTGTATAAAGATTCTTTACCGTTGGGGAGTTGGAAGGTGAAATGCAACTCCAATTGCTATTTTTAATAAAGATTTTTCTAAATTCATATCCTGTAAGTTAAGCTTAATAGGTCAATTTTGTAAGCTTTTGAGCAGTGCTTTGTAAGTACACCTGGAGATTGATGAGAATGAAGTAAACATGTTATCTTGAAGGACCAAGAGTCCAAAGCTGAATAATTATTCTGAAATAACTTGCATGTAAATTGTGTGTATTTACTTTATTTGGTCTTGGTCCTGCAGAGTTAAAAGTCCTGAAGGTGCATATAAACTTTTCTCTGGATCAGCCAAAGGGAGGGCTTCATTTTGTGGTACCCAACATGGAGGGCAGCATGGCAGAAAGAGGGGCTCACGTTTTTTCATGTGGTTATCAAAATTCTACAAGGTAAGAAAACTGTCTGAATGTTAGACTGTATTTCCTATTTAATCTCAAGGTCTAGGAAATACAAATAATTTGCTTGAATTCTTAAAAGTTTGAAAAAATCTAAAACTTAACTTGTGCTTGAATGGAGTTTGCCAATGTGATCTAATGATTAGGAGTTAGGATTTCTAGTCCTTATAGCTTAGCAGGAGGTAACAGCAAAGAAACTTGTAGTGCTTTATAAAATTAATGTAAAGTAGGAGTCAGCATGTCAGCATTCTAAGTATTTAAGAGTGTAGCTTAGAACTTGAGAAAAAAAAAATCTGTGAAAAAGAAAGTACAATTGTTAATTTGTGATAATTTGTTAAAAGTGTGATTGTTAACCATTTTCCCCCAATCATAACTTCCCTAGGTTTTGGTTCCCTTGTGTCGATTCATATTCTGAGTTGTGTACCTGGAAGCTTGAGTATACTGTAGATGCTGCAATGGTGGCTGTTTCAAATGGAGATTTGGTGGAAACTGTCTATACCCATGATATGAGAAAGAAGACTTTTCATTACATGCTGACTATTCCAACTGCAGCTTCTAACATCTCCTTGGCAATAGGACCTTTTGAAATCCTTGTTGACCCATACATGCATGAGGTAATAACCTTCATAGAGGCCTTCATTATTTATTTTTTAAAAATAAGTAATGATTATTTTTATGTTGCAACCAATGTATGTTGGTCAGATATGGGTATGTCTAGGTATGAGCTCCATTAGTGCAGTTATATGATAAAACTTAGAACATCTAGAAATGACTGGGTTTATCTCCAAAGTGAATCCTTTGAATGAACAGTAATTCCATTTATGCCTAAATTTATGGGGCAAATTTATTTGGAGTTGGTAAAATCATATTTCTCAAAATTGTTTAAATGTATCCTGTTGCTGGTAGTAGATGAAAATTATTGCTACACAATTCAGTGGGCTTCTGAATTAAATTTGACATTGAGTTTTCATTCTTAACAGGTTGTTGCCATTTTGTTGAAGTCCACCAGTTTATATTTACATCTGTAGTTTCAGATTGCATAAGGATGGACTTGGCGGGCAGGTTATCAGTTTAGCGTAAGGAATGGCCTGTATATTCTTCTTTTAAGAGTATGATAGGAAGGTACTAGGAAATAGCTATGTTTTACTTGATCAAAAGGCAAACATCAAAATATAGTCCTCGGCAGTGGTATTCCGTTCACTTTTATGGGTGGGAAAGATAATAGATGTTTAAAAAAATAATGAGTTGTTGATATTTGAAATGCCAAACTGATAAATTTCTGTAGAATTTGACTTCTACCGAGCTAACTTGAAGTTATGTATCTTTCTCAATTTGGTTCCTGTGTTGCTACTGAAATCACTGTTGTTGACTGCATCATAACTTTGTGGAAAAAACGGTCTGTCAAAGGTTACATGTAGTTTTAGCTGTAACGGGTAACCTAATAACACTGCTTGACAAATTTGAAGCTACCTAATTTTTTACTGCATAAAAGAAAAATGTTATATCTAAAAGACATTGGATTACAAAATCAAAGAAAAATGGCATGTGTTTTAAGTGATAGGCGTCACTAGGTAGACATTGTTATCATGCATGTCTGCTAAAAATTATTTTCCTGTTACTGCTCTCACAATTAAGATGGACATCCTGATGTACTTTTCTGCCATGATAGTCTTGATCACAACTTGAAAATACTTTTTTTTTTTTCTGTTACGTTTACAGCAGCTATATTTTTTGTGTAGTTTTTTTCAGTTATGTAATATACCCTATATTTTTGGATTTAAATATATTCATCAGTCTTGTGCCAAATTTTCCTTTCTTTGTAGGTGACTCACTTTTGCTTACCACAACTTCTCCCATTGCTCAAACATACCACGTCATACCTTCATGAGGTGTTTGAATTTTATGAGGAGATTCTTACCTGCCGCTATCCTTACTCCTGTTTCAAGACTGTTTTTGTAGATGAAGCTTATGTTGAAGTAGCAGCTTATGCATCCATGAGTGTTTTCAGGTTAGTATTTCAGAAAATTACACCTCCTAAATCCACAAGCCTAGAAGCACTAGATCTAAGGCTCTTGAGAAATACTTGAAGCTAGTTTTGGGCGCTCTGGTTTGCAAAGGCTAGCTTTTGTTGTTGCAGGTTTTTAACACCATTTCCAATTTTATCTTTTATAAAGATGTTAGAGTTTTATCTTCTTTGAGAAAAAATTGGCAGTCGTTTTTATTCTGAATTAGAAACACCATGCATGAAATATTTAAAATTGAAGAAATTTTATTATGTTTTATTATTTTTCAGCTGGGTAAGGGTACCAGGAATCCGAAAGAGTCTGACCAATTAAAACAAAGTATTTTGGCTTTACAAAGACAGATAATAATAGTCGGACATCTCCCTGGGTTAACAATAATTTAAAAAAAAGTTGCTATCTCATTGGAAAACCAGTGAAGGAATTATTTGATTTGATTTGGCTCTTGAAGCAAGGTCTCTGTTTTCTTTCTTTGGAGCTGGTGCTGATATTGTGTTATTTTCTTTTTACGGGCATCCAGCACAAATCTCTTACACAGCGCAATGATTATAGATGAAACTCCACTGACACGGAGGTGCTTAGCACAGGCCCTGGCCCAGCAGTTCTTTGGATGTTTTATATCCAGAATGTCCTGGTGAGTATTTTTCCCACTGTACTTCTAGAAAATGGGGAAAATCTAGGGAACTCAAATTTTAATTTGAATGTTATTAGATGAATAAGAGAAACAGTAACTATAGAAGAAAGGGGGGGGTGGTGGTGTTGGTGGTAAATAATAAAGCTAGCTCAATGAAATGAAAATCTGTGAATGTTGGAGAGTTTTTTTGTTTGAAAGGAGAATGTGAGATATAAAGGTTCCCGAGACTGTAGAGACTGAACATATCTTCTCTCAGAAATTATTCCTACTGTATGTTGTTGTGTGCATTGACACCTGGAAATTTTAGAAGGCAGACTTTTGTATCATCGGTAAATTTCTGTCAGATATCTGGGATGAAGTTTACCTTGCAAAGGAAGTACTTGTGGAGCACGGAACTAATAAATTACAAAGAAGTTTAGGAAGGAGAATGTAGAGATTAATGTCAAATGTGCACATTCATTGGGATGGTAAACTGCCTATAACTCCATCTCTCAGAAAATCTCCCCCAGCTGGCTTTTGCAGTTCTGTTCAGTATTTATTTTAAAGCCTTTTGCATACACTTTATGTATCAGGGACAAGAGCCCATTACTTTTATTCATGGCAAAACTATATGTCCTAGAATATATTAGCTTAAACAATAGGAAATCAACATGTTTTTAAATTGATCTTTGTACTATTATAATTTCTCTTGCTCTTTTCCTTATTTCTAGCCTACTTCCATGGAGAAGACAATTTTTTTCTCCCTCATGATGACTTTTTATGTCTTTATTTCATTCACTTCATCATAGCCTGTGTCATTCTTACGTTTAGAATTCTAGTTCATGATAGTTTTATAGGTTTTGTCCATATTTTTCTCTCTTAGAACATCAATCTCAGAAGTGTTTAAATGGGTGTTCACCAGATTGAGAGGGAGATATTTTGTCTACTTGCTGTCCAAATCTTCTGCATTGCATTGAGAAGTTTATCAGGAAGTTAAGATCGTATAGATTAGCAGTTGTTTTAACTTTAGTGTCCATTTTTATTGTTACTGTTTCAGCTAAAATAGTTTGGTTTTCTGTTTTAATCTGGGCTTCTGTGGTAAAAGTTCAGTTTTCTCTGGCTTTTCAGTTTCATCAGTCCCGCCCAGGTGCCAAGTTACATAAATTGGTTCACAGCTCATCAGACTCCTGTTGACTTACGGAAGTTATATAACCTGCTGAAATTTGTGGCTATTTTGAGCTGGTCAAAAATACCATCCCTTACAAAATACCTTCTGAAGTGCTACAATTCATGCTCCTTTCTTATTATAGGTCAGATGAATGGGTGCTAAAGGGAATCTCTGGTTATATTTATGGCCTTTGGATGAAAAAAACCTTTGGTGTTAATGAGTATCGTCACTGGATTAAACAGGTAACAACATAATACTAGTATTTTCTGTATCTTTCAGACATTTTACATCAAAGAAGATGCAATATAACAGCAGACTATAATATAGTTTTGTATTGCAATCTGAAGAAATCTTTAGTAGTGACAAAACTTAGAACTGAAATATTTTTACTACCAAGGAAAATCACCAGACATACTAACCAAAATATGGTTTTATGATGGCCTTATGAATAATAATTTTCGTTGTCTGTCTGTACAAATAGTTTTATCCTTTTTGTTTGGGCTCTTGCACAAAAACAGGAGGAAAAAGTCAAAAAACACTGTACTTTTTTAACACTTAGAATAGAATATGGGATTCATAAGGAGATGCATTTGGTGAATTTGTTATACTGCGATGGCCACCCATATAGCTCAGAAGGGCTCTAGTGTTCGCTTGGATCGGTAGTGGATCAGATATCTTTTAGTATCATTTAAGTATTAAATGAAACAACCAAAAATCCCTATTGAAGAGATTTTTTTTCTTGGAAAAGAAATTTCTGTCTGTGCCTTACATATCCAAAAGCAATGCTCTAAGAAAGGTACCTTCTAATGAGAGCGGCAGTGACTCCTCATTCTTTGCTAGTAACTTGCATTCAGAGAAAGATGGATAGGTTTTTCCTCTTCCTCTCATCACGTTATCTGACTCATCCTATTCCAAAAACTAGGCTCCTAACCCCATGGGCTCCATTTACATCCCATACTGACATGGGGACCCACTACCCATACCATCTGCCTAATATACTCACCAGTCGTGCACAGTCTGTACTAAAGGCGTGGGTGCCAGAGACAACAGCAGAACTGGATGAAGGTCTTTCGTGAGAGTTCACTGCTGTGTGCAGGAGAAATTGCTTCTGAATATTAGTTGCTCATGTTCTTGTTAAGGTAGTTAAGTGCTTCCACACAGAAGTAAGAGGTGCTACTGTTGAAGCCTTCAGTTCTGCCCTTATGGCTTTGAAAGTGTTAGCAATATATGAGAGTGTGTAAGTTGATACGAATCAATAAATATCAATACATACCAACATTTGGAAATTCCATGACTGACATTGGGTTTCAGGCAGACGTTGGTTCACTGTCCCTAAGCTCAAGCTGACCCAATTTGATTTGAAAGCCATGTTGACTCTTGGGTGATAGTCAGCCTGTGCGAATATCCTGCCTCAAAGTATGGTTTTTAACATGGGCCCAACAGCACCGCACAAATTCAGACTTGTGGTCCAGTTCAAGAGCTAGCATCTGTCTGGCGTAGGCATGGATCAAGGTGAGCTTTTGTATGCTGCAGCCTACTGTGTAGGTAAACCCAGTGTTACTTTCCACTGCAACGAAACGATGATTGCTGTTATTTCTTTTGGTCAGAGACAACTAATTTATTGAACAATTGCACTGTGTAGATATGTTGTAGCTAAATGTTGCTGTATGTTGACCTGCAATCCAGACCCAGAACAAGTATTGACTGCTAATTACTAGTGGTTTATTATTGTTTGCCCTGCTGAGGAACATCTCTGATTTTAAAGTTTGTGTTAGTAGGCAAATTTAATAAGGAAGTATAACTTGGACAATAATATGAAAAGCTTTTCTGTCTTATTTAAATAATTTCTCTACTTTTCAAAATTATGCTTGCTTACATATATTGTACTTTTTAGGAGTTAGATCAAATAGTGGCATATGAACTGAAGACTGGTGGAGTTCTACTGCATCCAATATTCGGAGGAGGAAAAGAGAAAGACAAGTATGTTTATTTAAGCCACAAGTTATTACAGAGTATGTTTTTATGGGGCCATTAATATATGCTTTGGGTGTGTTGTGTAGCAGAAGGCCAAAGGCTGAAGATCTTCAGCTGCCCAAGGCATGTGTTACCAGTCTCATAAAGTACATCTTGAGCATATAATATCATTGTTCTATTTTTCTTTCACTTTAAATCTTGAAGGAAATTAAGTATAATGAATGTTTTTTCTGCTGTTACGAAGCTGCTTTTTAGTAAAAGGATAAGTGTGAATAAGGAGCCAGAATTTTGACCTGGGCTATTTCTGGAGTAGTTAGTAACCTTCAGACTTTGTAGAGTATCATCAGTTTTCTTTTTCTTTGCTCTTTTTTTCTTTCTACTCTCAGTTACCACCTTGCAATCCTATATTGAGATTTCTTAATCATTTGGGGGGGAAAAAAAGTGTTAGATCAGTCATCTGTGAAGTAACTGTGAAATGGCTGGGTTTGTATTTTCCCAATAACTTCAGTTTCCAGATTGCTCGTTTAAGAGTTTTCTCCTTGCCTCTTCTGTGCTACTCCTGTACTACCCACTGAGTAGTGCTAACCACTGAAGATAGAAAAGTATTACTAGAAATCATCAGTAAGTTGACCCCGGTTTCAATGACAACCTTTTGCTGTGTTTTTCTTTTCTTGGATAAATTAATCTAGTTATGACACAGCCTCGTAAAGAGCTGCTTTTTGGAAAATCAGAACTGTGAGGTTGATTGTGTGCGGGTGGAGTGGGAGAATATGTGAATTTCTTAAGTCTTTACTGCAGCAGAAGCCCCTGTATTGTGAAAATACAATTGAGATTGTCTACAGCGGTGGTTCTCTTACATTAGCATGTGTGCAGATCCATGTTTTGTTCATTTAAAATTAAACCTCTGAATTTAGAACTGAATCAAGTATGCAGATAACCCATTTAAAATTTGAATAGAAATCCTTTTCTGAGACATGAAAAAAGAAGGAAGTGTTTTCTGAAATCAGGAATAGGACGTAATTGACTAGTTTCCCAGCCAGGTGACTCCTCAACAACTTTGACAGTCAGAGATGCAGATTGTGTGTGAATGCCAAACCATTGCTTGGCTTTGCACATCTGTCCATCATGGATTCTGATTTAGTTCACTGAGCTGTGCTTTCGAGTAGTGAAGCAGACCCAGATGCTCATTACATGTACTTCTGAAAAGCAGGTTACAGTTAGCAGCATTCATTTTAGACATCCTATTTGTGATGGTGTCTTTTTTTCTTAAGGAAAATTTTGGGTACTGAATTAAGTCTTGTCTGCCTTTTCAATTTGCAGCATTACTATTTGACGATATAATCCCCTATAAACAGAGACTAAATTCAGATTACTAGGATCAGATGAAATTAGAGAAAAAAGATGCATGTTAAAGAAAAAGGAAATTGACTAAAAAGTCTCTTGGTAGCTGTTATTTTTATTAGTTTTACTGTATGTACTCTGTATTTGAACACAAATAATTGAAAAAATGCTGTTCTAATGCTCTTAAATATATCCTTCCTCTGTCTGATGTATTACTGTTAGACACTGTACATCTGTTTCACTACATTATTGTATTACAGCTTGTTAATCATAATGTCACTTAACTATAAATTACAACTCGGTGTTTCTCACAGATTACAAAGTTTCCTTGTATGTAAATAAAATATATGTTCCTGACTCAGGGAAATGATTTGTATTTAGGGAGGTATTTTCCTAACTATGTCTAGAATATTTCTCTCCAGTGTATTTTTTGCTTTGTTGTGGTTGTTTTGATGTGGTTTCCCACCGAGCATATTTGCATTACAACAGTCCCAATAAATAATAATAATATGAAGAAAAAAGATTAATTAATAATCTAATTTTCCAACTAAATTAGAAACAGAATATGCAAAGAAATCACTGAGAAAAAGGAACTTCTTTCAGACACATGAATTAGCGTCTGTGCAAGACACAGGTGTCACAAATTCTCCCTGTTTGTGTCTAGCAAAACATAAACGCTCTCCAGAACATTTACTTTAAAACTAGAAATTTTAGAGCTTGGAAAAATGAAAGAAAGGAAACTGCAGGCTACCTGCTGCATGGATGATAGTTTGAAAACAGAGCTTTGTGTTTGTTACATTTTTATTTTGTGTTCTCCCCTCTCAGATTCTGATTTTCTTCAGCCTTTGACTGTGCTGTTACCATCCTATTGTAAAAATTAAAAACATCAATAAATGTATGTAGATATATTTCAGGTGGAAGAAGCATATTGACATGTTTATATTGAGCAACTGGAGTGTGTCTAAGAGTGTGAGCATTATAAATTTCCATGGAAGAGCTAGTTCAATTTTCACTTTGACAAAGGTTTTAGGTCCATATTACTAATTTTAATTCTCATTTGATGCCAACTCAGTAGAATCTAATGACTGAAGAAAAATATGCAGAATAAATGTATTAATATTGAATGAACTTGTCTTAGTTTTGATTTGCAGTTAAATGATGTAACCAGTACCAAAATCAGTCAGCACTTATTAAATTTAAGAAGGCCAAGAATGTGGGTTCTGGCTTGGCTGTAATTTTCAAGAGAAGAATTTTACCGAAGTCAATCAACTACATAATTTGAAGCTGGATAAGTTGTTTTATCCTGAAACCAAATTATTATATAATGTCTGAGCCACAACCTCAGTTTCCTCCTTGCATTTCAATTCTCTCATAGTTGCTAACCATTCCCTACCTCAGAACAGAAAAGTATCTAAAATGAAAGGACAGTTTTGGTAAGAACTTTACCAATTGCTTACAACTAGAAACAGCAAGTAGTAAGCCTCAGTACCTTCTTCTTTATATACTGGGTCTACCTAAGAAGGATAGTACTTGCTTAAATTTAGAAGTGCTTTTCTTTTTGTATCTTCTTAAGATGCTTAAACAGACATTCATGAGTAAATTCAAGGGAGTCTCCCAGTAAATAGAATGATGGAAAAAAATACTAAGGCGTTGCACCTACATTGGTTCTTGCCATCTCCTGAAATCTTAATTGCTGCAGATAAGGGGTCAGGTGCTGGTACTGTCCTGGTAGAGTGCTTCTTGCCAGCATATGTGTGTCAGCTGCTAAGAAAGATTGGTCAAAGTTGAAATGATTTGTTTCATAGGTCTTTGAAGGTTCTGGAATATCAGTCTTTTCCTGGGGTAGCTGGTGTGAAAGATCAGGCTTATGGTGGTTGTCATGAATTACTTCCTTCTGGTTTTGCTATGTCTTCTTGTCTTGTCTTTGGACAAATCAAGTGCATGGTCCATCTTGAAATGGTTTAGTTAGTTTGTCTGTAAGTGAGAGAATCACAGGGGAAGAATCTAGTTTTGAGTCCAGAAATATTAAGCAGTAGGCATTTTCTGTGTCACAATTGCTAGTTTGTCATTCTTCACTAACCAGTGTAAAATTAGTCTGGATTCCTGCTTCTTAAGAAGTTGCTGTCACGTGTTGGTCCAGTTTCTTATGACATTTGTTATTTTTTCATGGAAAACTCAAGTGTCCAATGAAAAGAACTGAAAGAAAAAACATAGCACAACAAAATACAGTTGCCACAGCCTTCATTCATCAATAAAATTAATCCAGACTTCTAATTATTGACACTTCTTAAATAATTGGAAGGGGGCAATAAGGTCTTATTTTTCTGAAGAATTACAGTATTAAAGCTAATTTTCTACTTTTAAATTGGGCTGTTGTTCAGAATGTTTGTGTTCTGAAATGTAAAACTTGGTGGAAATAATTAATTTGAAGGCACATCAAAATTAAGTATTTTGATGTTTTATTGCTGTACAGCCACTAAGGCTATCCAGAAATCAGTTCTATTTTTAAAAGTTTCAGGTTTTCACCATCTGTCTGTCTGCTGATGTGAAATGTAATTAAACTGTGTAAAATATTTTGCTTATAGACACAAAGGCTATGTGCTAGGGAGTAGCACAGATAGTTCACATTATGGAAGCAGTGTGCCAGCTGTAACACAACGCTCTGCCTAGTCTTCCTTTGCATATTACAATATTTAGAACTCAGCAGTTTGCCAAAGTATTGAAAGCATAAAGTTGGTAACTAAAATTAAAACCAAGCAATTCCTGTGTCTCATCATGTGAAAATCTCTGTGAATTTCAAAACTCTTATTTAACTGCAGCAATTATTTATTTAAATAGAAAAATATTCACTATGTACAATCACTTTTAAATGGGAGCTGAGCAGGGGAAACGTCAATTCATGAATAATTTCCAGACTCAAGTCACAGATTCCTTGCTCTGGTTGCTGCTGCTGCCACCGTCTTTACAGTAATACTGAGCATATGTTACTTGTTGGTATTGTCTCTCTCGTACTTGCTGTTTGCCAGGTGTATACACCCATGTCATCTTTCTTAACAAGTGTGTGGTCATTTTAAGCATGTTATAACTTTTAAAGTGGTAGAATAGGTCCTAAATAATTGTTGGTGCAGCTGTAATCTTGGTTGCTACAGTATATTTTAAGTTTCGTTCCATAAAATGCAAAATGGAGAGATGTTTTTTTTTATTTTCTTTTTCAGCCCTGCATCACATTTACATTTTTCTATCAAACACCCTCATACTCTGTCCTGGGAGTATTACACTATGTTCCAGTGTAAAGCGAATCTTGTTATGAGACTGATTGAGAACAGGATTAGCATGGAGTTCATGTTACAGGTAAGTATTTAAATGATTACGTGGAATATAGATTACTTTTTTGTCATTAAATTCAATTAATTAAATGGCATTTAAGAAAGAACAAAACAGGTCATCATAGGATGCCCTATGGACATCAGGTTGCCCCGAGACATTGCTGATGCCCCATCCCTGGAAGTGTTCAAGGCCAGGCTGGATGGGGCTTTGAGCAACCTGCTTTAGAGAGACGTGTCCCTGCACATGGCAGGGGGGTTGGAACTGGATGATCTTTAAGGTCTCTTCCAACTCTAACCATTCTATGATTCTGTGATTCTACCTGTATTTTCAGTTTAGCAGGATAGAACAAACAAAATGTGTGTCATTTGTGTTAGGATGTTAGCTAGTTACTATACATAAATTGTAATACTTTTTATGTATTGCATATTCTCTTTAATGTTAAGGTATCCCATTGCTTTGGGTTATTGTGAAGGGGTTACATTGAAGACCTATTTGACTGACCCCAACTGGTGTTGCTGTTGAGCAAATCTATTCAAATTAAAAGTAGTGAATGTAATAAGAATCCAGCTTCTGCTCTTTCCACTATATGAAATTTCAGTGCTAGGGGCAGCATAGATCTTTATGTTAGGAGAAGCAGTTGAATATATGATTGTAATTTTATTTTAAAAAGCGAAACTACAGCAGTTACAGTTTTTTCTTCATTACTAAATTTTGTGACATGCTTTAAAAAAGATAGGATACTATAAACAAACACCCAGTTAGAAACTGAATGCTGTCTTTTTCTATCAACTAGGGGTTTCTTTGGGATTTTGTTTGTTTTATTTTTTTCTAGGATAACCTGTATGTGCTTGTGTTTGAGCTATTATAAACAGTTGTCAAGTTGACAATACAGAAGATGCACCTTTTTAGAGCTTTTCTTGCAAAAAATAATTAAAATCTATGTAATTTTTAAAAAAGAATAGCAAAGCAGAGCACTTGATAACTTTTATTTCTAAAAAGTGGTCTGTTTTAGTGTGGGTAATTTTTGAAAGTTGATAGTCTTTTAATGGGTTTTGTGAATGTATACGTAACTTTGAGGAAGTTAATTATTTGAAAAAGCTCTGGTGGATGGAATTGATTAAAAACTCACCCCTTACCCTCTGCATTATAATTTGTTAAATAATTGCTTATGGTGATGTAGCCTCACAAATTATGTGGTTTTTTGAAGTATAGAGGTACTTAAAACTAGAAAATAGATGCCAGAAAGTGTTTCTATATTCCACTTAGAATTCAACTGTATTTATTAAAAAGCTGCATGATAAATTGTACCTGTAGCAATGACGAGCTAAAAATATATTTTGTTATCATTAAACATTTCTCATGTTAAGAAACTTGGGTTTCAGAGCTTTTCTCAGCATCGTGGATGATTTGCCTTAAGTTAAAAATACATTTGTGTTTGCAAATCATGATTTCTGGTATGGGCAAGCAAATAATTTTCTGAAATGTCTTTATTTTGAAAGACATTTTTTGAGGACAGTTATCAGAGAATGAGTTTATTTGCCTTTAGTTGCAATTCCGCTGCAACTAAACAGAAAAGCTTATTTTATACATTGAAGTATTTAGTGAAAGTAATAACTTTTTATCATTTTAGGTTTTCAACAAGTTGTTGAGTCTGGCCAGCACTGCTTCATCGCAGAAGTTCCAGTCACACATGTGGAGTCAGATGTTGGTTTCCACATCTGGGTTTTTGAAATCTATCTCAAATGTCTCTGGCAAAGACATCCAACCTTTAATAAAGCAGTGGGTGTATCCTTTTTATTCCTGGTCTGGATTGTTAATATGGAGAATGAATTTGGTTTTTAATTGGCAGTATTAAAGGAATGTGAGGAGAAGTATGAAATGTCTTTGCTTAAAACAGTTAAGTACATTATTCTTTGAATTAGAAATAGGTGTGAGCCACAGGTTTCATAGTCGTTTAGAGTATGCCGGCTTTTTTGGGTGTTCTTTGCTAGACAGGGCTGCATGATTTTAAGTTCTACTTTGAAAGAAGCACAAGAACTCTGCTGGAATTTAAGGCCAAATTATACTAAAGGGATTCCAGAGGACACTGCCCATAGAAATATGCTGAAGTCTGACATGGAAAATGCTATAGTCTGGTGCATTTTAAGATGTGATTTCCAGTAAATTGCCCTGAAGTAAGTAACCTAAAGCACAGATTGATAGTTTATAATACACTATGTCTAATAGATATGATAGGCAATTTTAATTTTCTCCATTTAATAGGTTTATTGGGTAGCTTTAATTTACATGACTGCAGGCTGAACTCATACGATTGCAGCAAAACCATACCTTACTGTTCTGGCAGAATACACAAGTAGGCATTTATATCTAGACATTTACTTGAGCTGACTTAATAGTGTTTGTGCATCTAAATGTTAACTTAAAAACACCGTGTAATTAATATTTATAGAATATATGAGAAGTTAATATTTTATCTGCATCAAAAGTATTTATAAAGAACAAATACAAATTATTCTAATTTCCACACTTAGCTGTGCCAAGTGCTTGAGGAAAATAGGAGTTCTATATGTACATGTAATCACACTGGAGCTATACCTAAACATCAACATTAATATTGGAGCTGGGTGAATTTTAACTATGTCTGTTCTGTAAGCAAGGAAGAATTGTAACTCTCAGATTTGGGTTTTTTTCAGCTTTTCTGGACTTTGACCCTAAGGCTGATCCTGTTAAGTGTAACGTGTTTAGTCCTATTCTTCAAACACTGTTGCATCAGTGATAGCAGATTTTCCACCTTGTTAGATGCCAGGAGGTCTTTGTATGGTTTCGGAGGATATCTTACTACTGTTCACTAGCGCTGTCTTATGCTATTGGGTGCTGTGTTCCTGCTCAGTTGAAGCCTTGTACTGAAAAAAACACTAAAAGTGCCTCAAGCTGTACCTGATGTCAAAGTCACAGACCTTTATAAAGGCAACCACAGTGAACAGGGCAGATCTGAGCCAAATGACCATATTTTGGGAGAAAAGTTAATAATGTGTGTGCAATAAGAAGCCTCTTTGAATCTGACAGCTCCTCCCTTAAATGTCAGGACATGAAAGAACATGATTTTCTTCCCTGATTTTGTATTACGTTGTCAGAGACTTGTTGGGAGCGTGCAGTGGACTAAAATACTTCTTTCTAGTGTTTTAATTTTACTATAAATAAAGTGTAGAAATGGCTGTTATAGAAATAATGAATGACAACGTTTTTCACGGGAATAGTTGCATTGAGGAAATTGTTGCCTACAATAAAAATGCAGAGTGAGATCGTTACTTTTTATCAGTCATATTGTATACTCTCATGTAAATGTGAATTTATACATGCACATGTGAATGCTGAATGCTTACAATGAGTGAGTTTGAAAAACTGCAATAAAATAATTGAGTTAAATGTAGCTTGGGTAGAAAACAGAAGCTAATGTTTACATTTCTCCCTGATTTTTATTTAACTGGAATATATAGTAAAACAAATCAGATTGAAATTACTGAAATCTCCTGCAGTTACTTTCCCTGAGAGCATGCCAAGGACATTGGATGTGGTGGGGTCCAATATAGTTTTCATGATGACTTTTTTCTTACTAGATAATTTTCATTGTACTTTAGCTTTCTTCCAGAAGGTATATGATTATACATTGAAGAACAGTTGAAAGAAAGAAAAATCTTTAAAAGTTCATGAATGAACACAAGTGTTTTCATTTCCTGATTTTCTTTGGGTAGGAATGTCTAGGAATGAAGCATAAACAAGTGTAAAGAGTGAAAACATTGAGAATTATGTTTATTTATAACTCCTGCATTGTGCACTATATTCCTATACTGCTTATTAGTGATCAAAGTGGAGTCGTAAAATTTTATGGTAGCTTTGCATTTAATAGAAAACGGAATGTATTGGAATTAGAAATAAAGCAAGATTACACGTCTCCTGGGACTCAGAAATACGTGGTAAGGTTGATTTCCATATTTTACTTACACAAGTATACCAACATGTTAATAAGCATAATTTTAATGTTATCAACAAAATATTTTGAACTTGAAGGGTCCTCTTAAAGTGACAGTGCAAGAACTTGATGGATCGTTCAACCATACATTGCAGATTGAAGAAAACAGTCTTAAACATGATATACCTTGCCATTCTAAAAGCAGAAGGTAAGAATTAAAATAAAAATTGGAAATATTTTTAGTATGGATATATGAAAACATATAAAGCATTGATGATAAATATATGCTTTTTAAATTTAGTGTTTGTATTTTGTTAATCTTAATGAGTAATAGTTGCCTGTGATGTAAGGGGAGAAAATAGAATTTGCTACTGTTTATGGACAGCAGGAAACCTTTCATTTTATTTGCATTTTTTAATTACAAGGAAAGGTCTTAAATTTAGAGAGAGTTTTATAAAGATCTTATTCATATAGAATGAATTGAATGAAGACTCTAATTTATTAAAGTATTCAAAATGCCTTTGAATGGGAAAGACAAATTAGAGGGAAGACAAATGTAGGCCAGGGGAATGCATCGAGTGAAGGCATATGAATGAAGCACTTGAATAGTTTTCTGTTAAGAGTGCTGAGCTTGTTCACTAAGCCTAATGAGCAGGAAAAGTAACATACTTCCCAAACAGATATTCGCCGTTTCCTGATGCATTTTAATAACTCTTTTGACCTCTACTTCTCAATGTAATTGTGAAGATGGTGGGAGTCAAGTTTAAACCATTGTGAAGTGTTGGGGATTATTATTTGAACAAAACTCATGCACAACTGAACTTTATCAACATCTTTTGCTGGAGAGAGCATTCTGTCTGGTGTGTTGAAATACAAAGAGAGTACTTTTGCAGTCTAACGCTCTGTTCATAAATGTACCTTTGCTAGTGCAACAAATTTTTTTAATACCTGGATTTTTCCTATTTTCTTTTTTTTAATAGAAACAAGAAGAAAAAGATTCCACTGATGAATGGAGAAGAGGTGGACATGGACCTTTCTGCTATGGAGTAAGTTAGCTTGTTGGAGTCTAAAGCATGTCTGTTTTGAAGAATTTGGTACTAATCTTCGTTATATGATTGGCAGATTTCAAGACTACCACATTTTTTTGCCACCTTTGAGACTTTTCTTCTGTAGCTGGGAAAATTCCGGTGAAGTGTAAAGTATATGGATTAACTACCATAATCAGTTTTAAAAAAATCTTAGGCATGATAAGATGATAGAATAAATCACTTTATTATTTTTTACACATTTCAAATGGTGTCTTTTCAGCTGACTTCATAGATAAAATATAAACAAAAATTTCCTTGAATAAAAGTAAGAGCAATTTTTGTTGGAGCTCAATGAAGACCATTTAACTAGCACTAAGACAGAGAAGTTCCTGAAATCTTGTCGTTAATTCCAACAGTGTCCTTTTAGATTGAAAATAAGTGATTAAATGCTTCATGCTGAAATTCATACTGGCATTAATTTCAGTTGGAACTGTTTAGCACTTTGGAAGCAAATTCTTGCTCAGTGTAAATACCTGCTGTATGCTCCTCGACTTGGAACTAGTGATGCTCTCTAAAATCCTGAAGGTGTTGGTACCTTGTTTGCTGGGTGAGGGAAGTAAATAATTTGCTCTTGCAAACTCATTGTGTCACTTTGAGGAAGGATAGATTGCTTGTCACCTTAAAAGTGTTGGAGATTCTTGTTAAATATAACCTCATCTAAAATATGATGAGAAATAACTTTATAGGGGATATTTTCATTGAGCAAGTTGTTGTTATCATTTCTATGTGATAGCTGACATATGAATAAATAGTTCTTAATTTTATCCAAGAGCGATTAGCACAAATATTTAGGAGTAGTTCTGACCAATTATGTTCAAGTAGCTATTGCATTACACTGAGACAGCTGAGACCTTAATGATTTTCTTACAACTACCATTGAACTAGTATATGATTTTATCTGCTAGACTTCTAACCGGCAAAGCTGTCATTCTTTTGTCCAGTTTGGACTCCTCTGCTGCGGGCCTATATGATAATGTTTGTTCTTTTCCATTCTTCTAAATCCTGTGTATGCACTCTTTTCATTATCCTTTCTTCTCCAACTACTCTCTCAATGGTAATTCTAGATATTCTACAGGTGTATATAGAGATACATACCGTATTCATAATGATGCTCTTTTAATCATTCCAAACTCTCTTCTAATTTAATCATTGTATTTTGCTGTTATCAATTTTGTGTGGAAGACTGAGTAAGAGATTTATTATAGTTTGTGCTTGTTGGTCCCATAAATGCGTTCTGCAGTCGTGGCGCTGTGCGAATACTAAAGTATAAAATGCTTTTTTGGATGGAATACAACTGAGTGAAAGGTAGTCCATAGAACTAAAACTTTAATCCTTTCACTTTTATTATCATTTGTTTTGGCAGGTCTGTGCATTTGCACGGTTACACTTGTCGGCTTTCAACATGATAGCACGTGTGTGTTTGTGAAGCACTTTTGTATATGGAAAACTGTATCTATCTATCTATCTGTAGTATATAGAAGACTGGGTGTTTACCACCAGATTTTCTGTGTTAGAAGGTAAAAGGTGATTAACTGCAGCTCACCTATGCAATTTATGAGGAAGCAGAATTAAGTATTTTTTAGATTATAGAGTAGTTTACCATGAACTCAGATCTGTACGTTAGAAATACTAAAACACTGTATTTGTTGTAGTATATGAGAGCTTTGGACAGATTGCCCTGGGAGGCTACAGAATTGCCATCCTAGAAACAGGAGACTGGGCCGGGTGACTTTTAAAGTCCCTTCTAACTTAGATTCTTTTATGGTTCTTTGACTCTAAATGCTTTAAAAATAACTGATAACAAGTTAGAACATCTTTTGAATTTCTGTAGTCTTGAAATGTTGTAAACTATTAATGTTTTTCATGTCTGTCTTAGTGCTGATTCCCCTTTGCTCTGGATAAGAATAGACCCTGATATGTCAGTACTGAGGAAGGTAGAATTTGAACAATCTGATTTCATGTGGCAGTATCAGCTTCGATATGAGAGAGATGTGGTTGCACAAGAAGAAGCCATTCTGGCACTGGAAAAGTTCCCTACTCCAGCATCACGGCTCGCACTGACTGATATACTAGAACAGGAGCAGTGTTTCTACCGAGTGCGAATGCTGGCCTGCTTCTGCCTTGCAAAGGTGAGGTTGTGTGGATGGGAGAAAGGGAAGAAATCTGATAGACGTTGTAAGCGTTTGAAAATGGGACAAAACTCATCACAGTTCTTAATCTGGCTTGATATTTAGCCTCTTAAAAGCATTTGCCAAGTATTTTTAACATGACTGATTTGAAAGGAAAGCTGTATTATTTTAGTCTGTAAATGGAGACTGCAGAAGGCTTTCATAATTGTCAAAATTGAGATGTCAGACATGAAAGCCACAAGGGATTTTTCCAGATTTCATTAAGTTGCAGAAATAAAAGACTTTTGTTTAATTTTTTTCAGAGCCAAATGTATTTTTTTATTTTACTGGGAAGTTCCTTGGACTGTCTGTTGAGAACTATGGAGTGCTGAAATTAATGTCTGGCTCATGTGAATTCAGATTTCTGTTCTGTATTGTTTCAGATTGAATAGGGCATGAAAGAAACATGATGTTGGCCCGCAATTAAATATTAAAAAGCCAAATAATTGCCTTGAAAATGGAGGATCTCTTTTTTCTTTAGACACAAAAGTAGCATTAAGAATGAAAATTATTTTATAAAATTGTTTTATGAAACAACTGGGTGGAAACAGAACTAGTGAAAAGGCATGTTGTTGACGTACTTTTATGAACGTAAAGGCATTCTTATTGACAAATTGTAGGGTTCAGTTATTGGCATATAGCTTGCTTTCTGCTGTGTACCTGTTGAGAATGATTCAGTACCTGTATAGAAATAAAACTTTTGGCCATATGTTGAAAATTCATAATGAATTCACTTGGAGTATTTAAAAATGTGTATTCCACAGGTAAATATTAAAAGAGCAGTTGTTACAATGTTTAAATGCAATAGTTTTTTCCATCTTTACTTTGAATTTTCAGACAATTGGGCTGCAGGTAATCATAACCAGTTTTGCTCAGTTGTACTTTTATGAAAAATCTTTGGTATTCAGATAAAGTGGGTGGCTTACAGAAAAAAAAATTATAAAGCTTAAGGAAAAAGTATAGCTGTGACATTGAATCAAGGTGAAGGAGCATGGCAGGGCAGAGTTGTAGATATATTTATGTAAGTTATCTAGGAGTGTGTAATATATTCTATCACTAGTTTCAATATCAGGGCATTGGTAAGAATCACTTCGTGTAGTCATTAACTTAGATTGATTTTTACAGCCTGTGGATGCAGAAATAAGAGTGTACCTGCCACCTTTTTAAGTTGAAATAATGGAAGGCAGTCTGCTTGCATTATGGTGTGGGGAACATGCAAATACATGAAATTCAGAGTATGTAGCATGTCAGCGCAATAAGTAGAAAACTTGAATTCTGACAGTATTTAAAGAGAAGCTCAGATGAGTCAGAACACATTATAAGACTAAAAAATACTGAAAAGGTGATGATTTAAATACTGTTGATTTAATTTGAAAATACTGGTTTTCATCTATAGATTGTGCAAAATGAAATGCTTAATATAAGTAGAAGCTAAAAAATATTTTAAAATTTGCACCCCAATTTTAATGAAATACTGACTGTCTTGTAAATATAGTAACCTTTGATAATATTTTTGAGGTTGGGTTTTATTTTACTGCTACAGAAATTTCAAATTTGCAGTTTTGAGTTCATCATCATGGTTTCTAAAGAGTCTTTGGGATTAAACTTTCTCTGCAGGAAGAGTTGTGTAGTTTACATAAGCAATTATACCTGCATCTTTAGTTCAAAGACTTCAGTTATTGCAAAGGGAACATCTAGCCTGTCTGCAGTATTTTCTGTTTCTGACTTTCCTGTGAAGCCTGACTTAACGGGATGATGGTTTTCCATAGTAAAGCACCTGTCTTCTGTAAGAGTAATGGTGGAAGGGATTGGTACCAATCTTTACATATCCTCTTGCTTTTATTTCTCTTTTTGCCTGTGTAATACCCTTTGAAACCAGCTAATTAATTTGGAAAGAAATCATCAAATTCCTTTTCTTCGGAATGAAAACAGATTTTTTTTCCCTTCATTTGTGATGTGTCTGTGACAATGGAAACTCCTGCTACATTGTAGGGCGCCTTGGACCCATGTGTTTGTGTATGTACAAACGCACACAGATGCCATCTGTCATCGGGTCTAATCCACCGTCAGGTGCAAGTCGTCTTCTCTGCAGGCTTCCACTGCTCCATACAGCAAATATATGAAACCCAGGATGCTATGAAGGCACAAACCCAGTTTTGTTTTAGTGGAATCTTACTGCCTTACACCGAAACAAACTGTAGCAATAAAATTGTTCTCTTTGTGAATTATAGTGAAAGTTAGAGGTAGCTGACTTGCCTTTGACTTTAGAGGTGATCTTCTAGGGTGGCTGAGGCCTTCTTAAAGTCTAGGCTGAGGTTACTGGCAGGGTAAGTTTGGGAAGTTGGTATTGTAAAAGCCTCTTCCATCATTGGCTTCTGTAGAGTCAGAAAAGTTGGCTTAGTAAACTCAGAATTTTCATCTGAAATATAAAAGAGAAAATAATTAAGAACAGAAGTTTATCATGGAAAGATAATAAGTTACAGACATCTTCTAAGTGGAACAATTTTCATAAAATTTACCTTTCGTGTAGAGAAGATATATTAGGGATGGCAGCAGAAACTTAGCTAATATAAGATAATACACTGATGAAAATATGTATCTGTTTGAAGGATACTATGTTCTTGGCAATTATCCTCTTTTGATTATGGGAAATGTGCATTTTTGTATAGCCAAACTAAACTTGCAGTGGTGATGTTAATATGATTTCCTTTCCCCTCTAATTATACAGATTGCAAATTCCATGGTAAGTACATGGACAGGACCACCAGCCATGAAGTCACTCTTTACCCGAATGTTTTGTTGTAAGACTTGTCCAAACATTGTGAAGACCAACAACTTCATGAACTTTCAAAGCTACTTTCTACAAAAGGTAATTTTTAAATTTTTTTTCACTGAACATTTTAAAAGAAATCTCAAAATACAAAAATGATCATACAGTTGACAACTACAGGGACATGGACAGCACAGTTCTTCTTTTTTACCCATTCATAAAAAAAATGCTTCATAAGCTGCTTCTTTCTTACCTGGCATCTGCTTGTTCCGTCTTAGTCAACAATGAGTTAACAAAATTTTAGCAATTTTTTCTGAGTAGCTGAAGTTAAATTATCAGTTTCTTCAGAAGAAGGGAGTATGTTAATAATTATTTGTAAATATTTGTGAGCTCATTCTTACATAGCTTTGTTACTGTGCAGTAAATTCTACTAATTTTATGTTGTAGGTGTATTCAGCAGCTGTCTTTATTCATTAATGGCAATGATATCATTCTGCAAATAAAAAAAATTCTCATCAATCTTACCTTAAATTGGTGGGCTTTTTAGTTCAAGGCACTGCATAATTCTTCTTGCCCCCTCCTTTCTATTAATTGTCAACATCATGTGTTGCTGCAGCTTGTTTTGATGTTAATGCAGGCTTTTTTTACTGGGACCTGTAGTTGTTAGTTGCACAGTGGACAACAAAATGAGTTACAATGGTTTTCTCTCAATAATCGCTTTATAATTACTGAACGATTGAGTTCTTATTTCACAGATTGCATATTCCTGATTACAGAGAAAACTCTACTTCTGTCCAAAATTACTTCATACTTCTCCCCACATCTCTTTAGTGGACCTTGTTTTGTATTTTTCTGCTCTTTTTGTCATTGTTCATCCTTTCCCCCTAACTCTTACACTTTCCTCCCCTTAATCCCATGTCCCAAGTTTATAGATCTAGAGCAAGAATCCAAAAATCTATGGGAGTGGAGCCCAGAAGAGCTGCTTAGTTTGTTCTAAAATAATGACCTAATCAGGCTAATACCTGTCTGGCTAATAGTTCTTTAAGCTTCACTATATGTATTGGGTTTATACTTCTCAATGGTAATGGAAGCTTAGACATTATGTTCACATGAAAAATGCACACCAAAATTCAGTGTCTGTCTCAGAATTAGTTCCATCCCCATTTTTTCTGTTTTTCATTATTTTTTCATTTGTTACCTTTTTTGATAGTGCTTTGACTTGAGAGTGTTTTGTGGATATGCAGCTTTTTTGATATATCTGCACTATGACTAATCATTGAGTAATAATTACATAGATTATTTTACCTGAAAATTAAATAGCATGTAGTATGACATTCAAAAAGCATTTAAATCTAACTTTTCAGAGATTTTTGTAAAATTGTTAATTGCCTATTTTCAGGATGTAGCTCTTTATAGTGTGTAACTATCTTTTCATTATTATATGAATGATGATAGTATTAATTTTATTAAACAGACTATGCCTGTTGCCATGGCCCTTCTGAGGGATGTTCACAACCTCTGTCCTAAGGAGGTTTTAATGTTTATTTTGGATTTGATCAAGTATAATGATAACAGGAAGAATAAGGTAAAGAATGTGTTTATTTTGATCTCTTACTATTTTGTTGAAAGATGTCTTAGTTAATGTAGTGTATGATGTTTCATGCCACTAACGTAAATGCTTCATTCTTTGTGCTTGTTGACTTACTAAAGAGCTGCCTGTATTCATTTGCACATGTACTTGTCTTGCTTTACTCTTTTTCATTCAAAAGACCAAGGTGTTTTGAGAAAATGCGCATGAGGCTAACATGTATCGTGCACAGTTAGACCTTGGTTTGCTGCATTTTTTTGCACCTTGAGAAGAGTTTTTGAAAGAGCAAGGAAAGGAAATAATATCTTTTTTAAAGGATATTCAGGACTCTGGAATTCTGGGTTCTCAACGTCAGCTCTAGCTCACAGAACTGGATTGTCTTAATCTAGTTAAATATCAGCTGAAATCTATGTTGATATTGTTCCATCACTATATCGAAGCATCTGAGTTGAAAGTATTGCCGTCTAAAGTTCCTTCCCACACAGACCACCTCTGAAGAATAGTTAGACCTTTAATATCCTGACATGATAATTTCTCTATATAGAGAGAAACTGTCTGATTTTTTGAGGTACTAAGCCCCCATTTAAACTTGGTAGCCTTTGTAATGAATACAGAAACAGGTAGTTTTTGATGCTCACATTTAGAAATGCTGGTTTTTATTTATATCTGGAGATTTTTCAATGCCTGATTTTTCTGTGTTTATAAAACAATATATTGCTATTAATATGCTTGTATTAAAGAGTGGAGATTAATGATAGGATGTCTGCTTGCACAATCACTCTCAAATCCATTTTCAGAACACATTTATTCATGTTTTGTTTTCTCATGCAGTTTCTCACATGGTTTTTGCTTTAAGATCTTGCCCTGTAACATTTCTTAGTTTTTAAAGAATATGTGGTGTTCTATTTGCTTGTGTTTAAATGCTGTTTTTATCTAGTTTTCAGACAACTACTATCGTGCTGACCTGATTGATGCCCTAGCCAACTCTGTAACTCCTGCAGTCAGTGTGAACAATGAAGTTCGAACACTGGATAACTTAAATCCTGATGTTCGACTTATTCTTGAGGAAATTACCCGTTTCCTAAATATGGAGAAGCTTCTTCCCAGTTACAGGCACACCATTACAGTCAGGTGTGGTTTTATAATTGTATGCATCAAGAGAGCAGACACATCAATGATACTTTTTTGGTTTTTACATAACTCTCTATAGTTAGTATTTGAGATTTTAGTTTGTGTGTCTTAATCTTAAATGTCCAATTTCCAAAAGTTGATAGCAGGTGTATGTTGTTCATGCTCGTACCTCTTTAAGAAGAGCATTTATGAAAGTTTTGCAAAAGGTACCTTTGCCAATAGTATCTGTAGAATACACAGCATAATCAGAGCTGTGTTTTAAGTTAGTGTGGTTCTACTGAAAGCAAATAATGGGTTTGACATGGTGTGGAATTCTGTTTGTGTTTCTGCCTCCTTCAGAGTTAGTGAGAGCTGTATGTTAATACTGTGAAAGTCATTGTAACATGTTGATTTGCATAATACAATTCTAGAAATATTGCAGTGTTTAATTTTGAAAAAAGTAATTTTATTCTTCTTGGCTGGCATTCTGTAATCCTAATGCAAATTTCCTCTTTCTACCTCATCCAGCTGTTTAAAAGCTATTCGAGTGCTGCAGAAGAATGGTCATGTCCCAAGTGACCCTGCTCTCTTCAAGTCATATGCAGAATATGGGCACTTCATAGATGTCCGAATAGCAGCATTGGAGGCTGTTGTTGATTACACCAAAGGTACTTTTTTCAAGTATTTTGACACTTTGTAACACTTGTGATATAGTAGAAAAATATACTTCCCTCATTAGTATTAGGTTGAAATAGTGTCTACCAGAAGAGCTCATGTGATGACATGATTTTGTAAGAACCTGAGTTTTCTGTGAATGCTTTATCCTAGAGAATACAAGTTTTATGAAGATGTGGTGAGCATTGTTTCTCAGTGTCTTGCAAATTAAATCAGGTACCTAAATTTTGAAATAGTAAGTAGACAGCACAATGACTAGGGAAGGGGTTTTGATAATTTTTTTTTAACACTTCATTTTCCATGATTATGGCTCAGTTGAATTCAGCCATGATGGCCAAAGTTCTTGATTTTGCTTTATCTTCTTGCTAATCTTTTTATTTAGCTTTTTGTATGTATCTAATGGTTATAAACTTTGGAAACTTACAGTCAACAAATAATCCTTAAAATATTTTGGTCTTACTGCTGTTATTTTGTCCAAAGACTTCTCCAGCTAGATAGGAAATGGGAGGTTTTAAGGCAACTGGAGTCTTTGCGTGAATGCATCTGGCAGACTTCGGACATACACTTACAGACTGAAACCAGATTGACATACAGAAAACCCGATAACTTCAAGGGTGGCTGTACGCTGAATGTCACTCTCAGGCTCAGTCCTCAGTTTTGCAATTCACCAGGCATTCTGGATCCATAACCCACGGCATGTGTATCATGTGCATCTCTCTCTTAGGCTGTTTACTTTGTTCCTCACTTCAGAGAGTGTTAGTGGAAAGGTTTGCTGGAGAATGGAAAGCTTACTCATCAACCTGCTTCCTTTAGAATAATCTCCTCACTAATTCATCCCACTCTTTGGAAAGACAAACTGATAGAAATAATGTTTTTTCATTAAATTCTTGACCTTTTATGGATATTGTTTATAGTTAATAACTGACTTGGATATATTACTGCAAAGTAATATATCTTTGAAACACCTGACCAAATGAGTTACTGTATAAGCAAGATAGGGTAAGTTGCTTCAAGTACTCTACAGGAAAGTAAAACTTGAATGGTAAAAAGTAGTAGAAAGATTACTTGAAGAAATTGCTGATTGAGCTGATTGTAATTTTTGACTGAGCTCACTGTTAGATCTGGAAATGATGGATTAGAGTATTACTGTGTCTAATTTGCCCCTTACCAACAGCTCTTTCTCAGATGCAGATGTAGCAGATGCAAATACCCGTCTCCTATAATGTCACTACAGTACACAACGCAGCCTGCTTTCTAGCTGCTCAGCAGTATCATTTCTCAAATACAGCCTTCTAGCACTGAACACATTAGCTTCTGCTCCTGCTGCAAGACTGGTAAGTTTTTGGTGGAGGGGTAAATCCAGAAGCTCAGTGTGCTGACTGACTTCTTCAGCTACCCCATATAGAAGGCAGTAGCACTGGTCTCACAGAACCCTAAACCTGACTTTGGAAAGCAAAACGATTGGCCGTCTATTGCCAAGAGGTCTGATTCTTGTTGTTCCTGGTTACCTAGTTTCCAGTTCATACTGGATGTAAACCAGCAGCTATCAAATGCCTGTTGGTTGTGCCAAAGCTGGCTTTTTAACAGTTCTTGTAAAGGAAGCCGACAGATTTTGTGATTTCTATAAAAAGGAAAGTCTGTATTTTCTGGGGCAGTGTGGAACTCCCATGTTTTTCTATCAACTCTCAGGGCAGGAATAGCACTGCCTTTTTTAAGTTACTTTAAAAGAAATAATTCCTCCATGGAACTGAATAAGTTGTTTTCTTTGCTGTTAATAGTAAGCCACTAACTCTAAAATGCTTGAGGCAGCATATAAGGACTTGGACAGTTGATCTAAAGTGGCTTGAAGTGAACAGGCTTCATTAACTTTTAAAAGTTGGCTTCTGATAGTTGTATGTATAAAACAGAGCAGTTGTGTATTTATTACAGGTAACAACAAACTGTTCTAAATAAATATCCGTGATTTCTAATCCCATGAATTTTGAAGTTTAGGGTCTCAGTGATGCTCTGCTGTAATTGAGAACTGATACACTATCTCTTGTAATTTGAAAAAATCTCAAGGATTTTTACTTCAGAAAGCAATTACTTATTTTTATGACTACTAGAAGTATGAAAATGTACACATCTTTCTTTTCCTATAGCCTTCTCCTAGACAAAGTAGCAAGATACAGACAGACTGGGTGGTCTGTGAGATGGGTAGGAAATTGGGTCATGGGCCACACTCAGAGGATGGCGATCAGTGGGTTTTATTCAGGCTGGCAGCCTGTCACAAGTGAGGCGCCTCAGGGAACATCTGCATAAATGATCTGGACAACAGCATGGAAAGCTCCATCACCAAGTTTGCTGATGACACGAAACTGGGTGGTGAGGTGGACGCGTCAGAGGGGGACGCGTCAGGGAGAGACATCTTACAGAGACAGGCTGAAAGAGTGGGCAAGCAAAAGCTGCATGAAGCTCAACAAAGANTCTGTGAGATGGGTAGGAAATTGGGTCATGGGCCACACTCAGAGGATGGCGATCAGTGGGTTTTATTCAGGCTGGCAGCCTGTCACAAGTGAGGCGCCTCAGGGAACATCTGCATAAATGATCTGGACAACAGCATGGAAAGCTCCATCACCAAGTTTGCTGATGACACGAAACTGGGTGGTGAGGTGGACGCGTCAGAGGGGGACGCGTCAGGGAGAGACATCTTACAGAGACAGGCTGAAAGAGTGGGCAAGCAAAAGCTGCATGAAGCTCAACAAAGAGAAGTGCAAGGTCCTGCACTTGGGACAACGTAACCAAAAAGCCGAGTACTGGTTAGGATCTGTGTGACTGGGGAGCAGCGTCGCTGAAAGGGACCTGAGGGTCCTGATGAACAACAAGCTGACGATGAGTCAGTAGTGACTTCTGCAGCAGTGAAGNCATCACCAAGTTTGCTGATGACACGAAACTGGGTGGTGAGGTGGACGCGTCAGAGGGGGACGCGTCAGGGAGAGACATCTTACAGAGACAGGCTGAAAGAGCGGGCAAGCAAAAGCTGCATGAAGCTCAACAAAGAGAAGTGCAAGGTCCTGCACTTGGGACAACGTAACCAAAAAGCCGAGTACTGGTTAGGATCTGTGTGACTGGGGAGCAGCGTCGCTGAAAGGGACCTGAGGGTCCTGATGAACAACAAACTGACGATGAGCTAGTAGTGACTTCTGCAGCAGTGAAGGCAAATCGGATCCTGGGCTGCATCCACAGGGGCATTGCTAGCAGAGTGAGATGCAATCGTGACATTCCAGGCTGCACCTGGAGTACTGTGTCCAGTCTGGCCCCACAGTTCAAGAGAGGATGTGGGCAGACTACTGAGCGTCCAAAGGAGAGCCACAAAGATGATCACAGGGCTGGAGAAACCTGCCCTTGAGAGGGAAGACTCTGAAGGAATTTGGTATTTTTTCTCTGGAGAAGAGAAGGTCTGCAGGGACCTCATGGCAATACTCCGTTAGTTAAAGGGCACTTACAAAGAGGATGGAGGCTTTCTCTTCACAAGTAGCCACATGGAGAGGATATAGGCCAACAGGTACCAGTTGCACCAAGAGGGGTTTCATCTTGATATAAGAAATAAATGTTTTACAGTGAAAGCAATTAATCAGTGGAACAACCTCTCTAGGGACATGGTGGAAGAGTCCCCATCACTGGAGGTTTTCAGGATGCAGTGGACTGGGTACTAGATAATCTCATCTAGCCCCTCTTTCCCACAAAAGCTTGGGCCAGATATTTTTTGATGTCTCTTCTAAACTGGGCTGTTGTATGATTCTAGGACTTTTCTGACTAATATTTGTTGTGTCTAAGGTCAGGTTTAATTTGTCCTTGCTCCCCAAAATGTGTCTTAGTTGCTATATAAATTTGAAATGCGGGTTAAATGCATTAGTAGCAAAGCTTTGGAAGTCTAGCAGGCGTAGCTTGCACTATAAGGCAAATATCAGGAAAGACTTTATTTCAAGCACATATAAGTTTAAGAAGCAAAAAAGACTGTGGTGGGTTTCTTTAGCCACAAAATATGATGTTTCTTGGTTCTGTTATCCAGTATTATCAGCCTCTAAAAGATTAATCTCCTAGACTTTTAATTTTCTAATCAAAAACTGTTTTAAAATCCCTTTTGTTAGCAGTGAAAATAATGTAGTTTAATGTCTTTGCCATGTAGTGAGTCTTTGCTGCGTGGTTATACAATGTTATTTCTCTTCCATGCAAAACAACTTTTGTATGCAGTGTTCTTGCTGCCTTCTATCCTAAGCAAGGGAACTGCCAGGAAAAGCAGCTGTGCATGGAGTTGAGCACAGGCAGCCACTAATCCCTTAAAAGTGTGTCCTAGGCATAGCTTTTCAAAGATTTCTCCAGTTTTTAAAACAAATCTGAGATTGCAGTTCTGATCTGTATGGATACACGTTTGCTCTGGAATTACCTGGAGCTGTGTAACTGTGATCTAAATGATGCGATGCAGAACGTGAGTTAATACATTCTGCCTCTAAACAGGACTTGTCAGCCCAGTTTAGTGCCTCACCAGTATAACTGGTTCCGTTCTGGTTGGATGACTTGTAAGTGGCCTACAAAAGACTGTTCAGCCATCTTCTAAGTACAATGTAAATTTTAATTGCTTGTCTGCCTCTTCCCAAACCAGGAAGAGATATTATGTTCTAGTCATCCAAAGTATTAAAAGAACTTCTAGTAGAACTGAAGTGCTAGTTCTCATAATGTAATGTAATTTAAGTAATTCCCTCTTCCTTTAAAAACAATTTACCTTAGTGAAATAACAAGGGAATAATAAGTATTAGAATTGAACAGACTAAAATAGTTGTATTTTAAAATTGTTGACTGAAAACTGACTGAGATCACAAAGGAACGTTGAACTGGCATATTCAGAATTGAAAATACAGTAGGCTGTACAGGAAAAGAAAGAAATTCATTACTAGGACCATGAAATGGAAAGCAACAGATACGGTTTTTGAGCTGTCCTTACAGGAATGATTAATACACCCCGAATTCTGAAGTAAGACAAAACCTAAACAAGCTCTTCATTGTTCTGAGGAATTAGAAAAGAATACTGCTGTGAAATATTATAGTTATGCACCTGAGAAAAAGATTACATAAATATACTTTGGGGTTGTTTTTGTAATCAGTGATGATGATATTCTGTGGTTTTTTCCTATTGTGCAATGTTACTCTGACAATCAAAGGAATTTTATCAAGGTAATTTAAATTTTAAATTAACAAATGGATTTCTTTCCAAACAATGTCAGGCAGCAATTTTCTAGAACCATGTGTGGATAAGTTTCAAAATAGATTTTAATTGCAAAATATGCTGATAAAAAAAAAAAAAAAAGAAGAAGATTACTCAGAGGAATATGCTTGCAATTTGTGTAAGTCTTCCTCTTGTAGTCTTCCTCTTACTGTAGTGTTAATAGATAATAATCTTTCACAAATTGCTGTGTATAAGAATTTTATATTCTCTGTGCCCTATAGAAAATATTATAATTGTGATTGTTGAAAGTATATTTGGATATGCCCATTTTAGGAAGCATTCAATATCAGGGTGATCATTTATTTTGAGACCTTCCCAGTCAATGCTCATGAGTGAGAGAGTTACCTGGTAATAGCTGAGGTGGTGATTATTGAACAACTGAAGCATGAACAAGTTTTGTGCATGTTTCTATTTCAGTAAACGACCTTTTACTTTGAATTTACAATGATTCAAGCTAATTCAAGAACTTGTAACTGTCTCTGTCAAAATCATCCAGTTTATGTATATTTATAGGCATTTTATTTTCTTTTCCTTTGCAGTTGATAGGAGCTATGAAGAGCTACAGTGGCTGCTTACTATGGTTCAAAATGATCCTGTACCCTACATAAGGTTAGTGAGTTAATAAAGAGCCAGGATTTTTACTAATGTTGAAACTAAATAAATTCTTGGCCTGGAATTGCTAGAATAGATCAAATGCTTAACTGCTTAATATTTCTTCACAAAACCATTTTTTCTGCTTGTTATTTTGTATAAATTGAAACTTGTTTTAATTTTTCAACAGCTCATATCTCCAAATTAATATACTTTGTTCTTGTTCTTCATTATTTTTGTTTTTCATGTCCCACCCCTGTTGTGGAAGTCTGAAGTTATAGGTCATTTCCTTATTATAAATAAAGTACATATATATATATCTGATGTTGCACATGACAGAAAGTCCTTATGATATTTAGAAAGACAAAAGTTGATACACAGTGCACACAATGTTTTGCCAGCAAGGAGTGTAAAGCAATTGTTAGACTGTAGATGGGGTGAAAGGATAACATGAAAATATGGTGTAATTTCTAGTATTGTCTGTTCCAACTTTGTCTTCACCAGTGAGGGACTGGATATTTTAGCACGTTCATTATAAACCCTTGAATGCTGAGGTTCATAATCATAGTTTTTCCCTAACTCTTCTTATGGCCACTATTAAAACACTTCAGTTTCAGAGATTAATAATATTAATTTTACTCTCTGTAGGTGATTTCTTACAAAGATCATAGCTGCAAGATTGTTCTCTATTTAATTTTGTCATTCTTGTTGATGAAAGCAGATACAGATAGACTCAGTGGAGAAGATTTAGCATCAGTCTAGGAAGTAGATTTAATTTGATTTCTTTTTAAAGAGGAGTTTAAATTTTATGCTGAGTGCTATATGTAAGCCTCTTCTAAAAGAATTTTTTTTTTTTTTAATCTGTAAGAACTTTCCTGTCCCAAATGTGCAAGACAGCGAAGGGAAGGCTAGCTATGCAGGGAAAAAGGTTTAAATAATAAATAATGGAACAAATAATTATTCTTACTCATAAAATGTTTTCAAGGCCAAGTTTAAAGAAAGTAGGGGAAAATGTATCTGCTTTCAACTCAGTGTATACTGTAGACAAGCGTGGTAAGCGCAGAATTTTTATACACCAATGTAACTTCCAAGGTGACAGTGTTCTTTTCCCACTGGTTTTGGTCCTGTCATTTTGTATCAGTCATAAACATTGAAAGTTACTTAAAAATTCTTCAGTCTCAGTATGTAAGTTTATTTGCCAATGTTGTTTCTTCTTTGCAATTATAAAGCTGGTGTGTGAAAAAAGATTGTTCCTAAACAGAAGAGCATAATGTAGCTTAGAGTTTTGTACCTAAAAGTCACATCTGATAACATCCTACTGCTTTGCACCTTGCTTTTAAACTTGATTTTATATTGCTGATGATAAACCTGTGTCTACGCATATTGTGGACAGAAGGAAGAGCTAAAAGCATAAAACATTGGTTAAAATTTTGGAAGAAATCCTGTATTTGAATAATTTTTGTAAGAGTATTGCAAACTGAACAGACTTTGTATTCTTAGTGTATTCATTTGGATTTAATGAAGATGATCTTTTCTATTTCTTTTTCAGGCATAAGATTCTGGATATGCTGACTAAGAATCCCCCTTTTACAAAGAACATGGAGTCCCCTTTATGTAACGAAGCTTTGGTAGATCAGCTTTGGAAACTGATGAATTCAGGTTGGTTTTTGCTTGGTTTGTGGGTTGGTTGGTTGGGGTTTGTTTTTTTTATTGTAAGGATTTTTGAAATAAGTGTTGAAGTCTTGCTTCAGAATATTGCCAGGAGCTGCCTTAGTTTTGTTAGAAACTGAATATTCAGTCTCAGAAACTCAGTGTCACGCAGGTACCTCCAGAATTTTCTCAGTGGCACAGGGTACCAAATTTCCTTGGTTTTCATTATTTTGTTTAGTACTGTGATGTGCTCTGGTGTACTTTGGCACAGAATGGTTCTTTGACCCAGATATTCAAAGCAAATGTTTCCTTCGATGAAGGTGTCTGGGTTACCTTTTTCTTTACGGTTTGCTTTAGATTATATAGTCTCTCTTTGTCCTCTTTTACCGAACTCTGAGAGAATATGAGAAGGTAACTTTTGTATAGATAATTTAAATGAGATTTATAGAAGTGTATTATAAACCTAAGACTCAATTTGTCTTGTGTGATTAGGAGGGATCCTAATGAGAGAAGGGCTTGCATCTTTACCATTGACCTGGTTTTCATTACTGAAGCAGTTTTATCCAGCCCGGACAAACTGCCCTTTAACATCTGGCACATTGCTACATTGAATACGTATAAACATTTATATAGCTTTTTTAGGTCATTGAAGGCTGCCTGTTCTCTGTGTATCATTATTTTTAGTGTTTAAAAGTTTACAGCTACACTCCAGGGGCTGAAGTGAGGAGACTACTAGTAGTTCAGTTTTGTAGGATTTGCCAAGCGTCAGGCACAGAAAATAAACAATTTTGATGTTCCTATCAGAGAGTTTGTTTTTCCTTTTTCTTGAGAGAAGAGTGTGTGCAGTGTTACTTACAACCATTACCTCTTTTTGTAAGTAACAAATAGGGTATACATTTTTTATTATGATTCATGGGGCTTTAAGTACTTAAATTTCTATGCATCAAGATGACATCATGTTTCAATTTATTTTCTGTAAGGGGTAACTGTAGTGTTCCAGGGTGCCTTGAAAAAATGTTTGTTAATGTGAGACAAGTTAGTAGCCAGGTTTAAAACTGCAGGATTCGAGACTCATGAGTTGCTTTCTTTTAACATAAGCACATGCAATGGAAAACAGACTCTGATTGATATACGTAATCTTTATTCTTCTTTCTTTTTTTCCTGTGCTATTCTGCCTTAAATTGATAATGCTCATGAGTTCCAAAGATTGCAGAGAAATTCAGCAACCAATTGTATTTAAGCTTAGCTGTTCCACTGGAAAAAGAGAGATACTGAAGGCAAATTCATTGTATCATTTTAACATGTCTTGTTAAGAAGTTGAGTGAATTATTTATTGTTAAAATATTAGAGTAGTTTTTAAATTAACATTTTTGAATGTGTCATTCTCTGGACATTTCTAGCATTAAAATACTGTCTAGATTAATATTCATATACCTTTCAGTTGTGAATAGTTAAGTGTAGGTACAGCTAAGTGTACACAAAACTATTTAGTCCCATGAAACTTGGTACTTACAGGCATAGATCTTGTAATTTTATTTTGTGCTAAGTCTTGCACAGCCACACTAACATGGCAGTTGGCACATCTGTGTCTTGTTTACCAGATACACTTCTATTCCTGCTGTGGAACAATGTGTTCAATAAACTTGCAATCAGTCAAGAACTGGGCTGAGTTAACACCAGAATCACTGTATTTGCATCATTGCACCAAATGTTTGATGCCTTTCTGTTGTGATTGGTGCCAAGCGTGCTTTGACCATTTGTGTGTGAAGATATAAAAGCAGCACACAGTTTACAATCAAAGATAAAGTCAATGATGCATTGCTTTGTGCAGCAAGAATAACATATCTCCAGTATGAATACAAATTAAAATATTGAGTATCCAGTGAAGTATGTGATGTAGTAGCGACATCAAAAAGCACGTTTGTGCATTGCTGGTTTGCATTCTCTGTCAGTGCAGTTTCCAGAGGGTACAATCTCAGTCATGCTTAAGGTTCCCACTGTCTTTCATGGAAAACAGGCAAGTATGATGAAATCCATTTGATATGAGAAGCCAGTTTGATAACAAAATGCTCTAAATTTAATTGTCATATAGTACAAATAAAAGCGAAACTTTAAAAATAAAAGCATATGGTTGTGATTATTTTCGCTTTAATTTTTCATTATGTTATTATAGAGCTTAGTTTTCCAATTTTGTTCTATTAAACATGTCCGGCTTACAACCCAAATAATTTAAAGCCTTCCTTTTGAACTGGATGTGACAGATCAGTTTGAGTCAATAAATGATAGGAATAATGAGGGACGTGTATCTTAAGCACAGAAATTGTCATACATGGTGGATGCACATTGCTGAAACTGTTTTATTTGTGGGGGAGGAGAAGATATTATCTCTATATTAACAATAATTTCTTTTGGGCTTTAGGAACTTCACATGACTGGAGATTACGATGTGGTGCTGTGGACCTCTATTTCACGCTTTTTGGCCTCAGCAGACCTTCTTGTTTACCATTACCAGAGCTTGGACTTGTTCTTAATCTGAAAGAAAAGAAGGCTGTACTTAATCCAACGATTATCCCTGAATCAGTTGCAAATAATCAGGAACCTGTGAATAGTACTAACAATCACGGACAGTCAGTAGGATTTCAGAACACCGTAAGCACAAACCATCTGCGTACATTCCATTCAGCTGGCTCTCAGTCCTTGTGCCGGCTGCTGATTTAATTTTGTTTTGTGTTCAAGCTTCTCACGCTTTACCTGAGCAGCCTTTAATCCTTGTTGCTCTTTATTTCTTCCACTTGAAAAAATAAGTCTTTTGACTCTTTTTTAACTGTTTTGCATAGCGTATGCAAGCTTTTTATTTGTTTATTCAAGTTTCACCATTTCTGTTCTTTATAAAACTTTATTTTTTCTATGTTGCTTATGAGACATGAAGTGATTTACAGAAATGTTTGATGCTGTGGGGAAAACTTTTTTTATTAAACTAAGAACATTGCTTATAGGCAAGTTATGCAATTGTCCAAACCAAAACTGTTTATCAGTAAATTTGTTACATCTTAAAATACATAGATATGCCTCTTTTTAAACAACTTGAAGAGATGTGAAAGTTGGAAGTTTAACACATCTTCATTGAACACTTGAATCTGACACTGTGCTCTGAAGGATTTGTAACAACTTCTGAAAAATCGCATAAATTAAGTTTGATATCTTTCTGGCTTTGGATGTCTCAGTCCATTGTGTAGTTAGAAAGCTATTCAGGTTTAGAAGCTATTCAAGTCGTACGTTTCTTAAGAATAACTGCTTCAAGACCAAGTCTTTTTTGTTGGACAAATATAATTATGAGGGGAAGAACCTCAACAGACATGGAAACTATGAGTAATGTCTTTAACAGTTTGAAAAACTACACTTGACTGAAACTGTTTAGGAGTAAATCCTGAAAGAGAATAGGAACATGTTGTTAGCATGTTTGGCATGCTTTACACCCTTTTAAATGAGATGGTTTACTGTTACTTTTTTGATCCCATAGTTAATTTCTAAATCATTTTTATTCAGAACTATACTGAGAGTGCAGATTGTCACAGTACCTTGCAGGCTATTTCCAGTAGGGGGAGAAAATTATGATGGAGTCAAGTATCATTAGAGCTACCCTACATATTTACGGAACATTTTGCTGCGTGCAGACATCAGAATTAAATAGCAGAAGACATTTTGCAGGCAGAATTTTTGGCTGCAGTTCACTGAACATCCAAACTTCTTTAGCAGCCAGACTATCTTAAACAAAAAAATTTCCTCTGAACTCTTTTTCCTGTACTGTCCTCTCCCTTGTGTTAGCATAGTTGTTTATGTACAGTGAGCTGGATCTGGGGAGGACCTCATAGAAAAATACCTTTTTTTATATCAGTTTCCTGGTCCAGTTCATCACGTAGTTATACAAATGCTTGTGGCAGCCCAGGACAGATACGTGTAAGGAAGAGAAAGAGGCTGCTTCTTTTGGCAGCAGTGCTGGCTTCCTTTACACTGAAAATGCAGCATTAGTATAAGCCTCAATTCACATGTCGTCCCTCATATCTCCTTCTATGTCTCATCTCCATTCTCCTGTCCCTTCCTTTGTTAAGGTTACCATTTTCACTGTAACTTGCCCAAAATTCAGGGTATTGATTTTCCTTTAGAAAAAACCAAACCAGTAATAGAAAATAAAGTCTACCTCTCCTATCAGCCAAAGTTTATCCAGAAGTGTTTGACAACAGTAGTGTGTTGGGTTAAATAATAAGGATGAAAAAAGGAAATACATATTTGAGGGGAAGAAAGAGTTAACAGCTGATAGAATGTATCAAATTAACTAGATTCTTTAAAGCAGACAAGTATATTCTGAGAGCATGAACATATTAAAGTCTGTACTGATAGACTTGTGACACTGAATTTGCTGAGGATGCTAAAAATTACCCACTTCATGAAATTAAATTTGAGTTATTCAGGGCAGGATTAGTGGGGCTAGAGTGCCCTTTGTAGGACAGAGGAAGAGCAGTTCAGTGGAGCAGCATGTGTTCTTGAGAGTCTATGATATGTCTTTTATCTAGTTTTTGGTAGACTTTTAATTGTATTTGCTTCTGTGGGCACTTTATTTTTCCTTCTATATTTTATGTCTTGATCTCCTTGGAACACCTGTCTCCTGTTTTAATGACTGTAAGTGTAACTTAGTAAACTGCCCTGCTATTTTTATATTCCTTTGACCCTGTTTTTATTGATAATCTAAACAATTTACAAAACAGTTTAACTCCTTTTAATAAATATTGTTGTGAAATCATAAAAAAACAACCCCAAGTTATATATAAGTGCTTGTTATGATTTGTATTCAACAAAGTAAGCATTAGCTGTTAAAGCTAACTAAAAGAAGATTTAGCTAAATCCCATGTGTAGATCAGAGGCTATCACAGTTTTTCAACTGAGATTTGGATTGAGGAGAGTCTGTAAGGCACAGATTTATAGAAAGGCTATTCAGAGGCAGCAAATGTTGTTGCACACCAACAGTACCGTGATTGTGAGAAGGGACAGAAAAGATGCCAATGCTAGATATGCAGAGGGAGCAGGGATAGAAGTAAAGAGAAACTATGTTTGTAGGAGAGGTTGGCACAAATCCATACAGGGTTTTAGAAAATACTTCTTTGCCAGAACTACAGGGAAAACTTTGTTCAAATCACCCACTTTACTCAGAAGTGTTTTCAGCTATCAGGTCTCTTTTAAGCTGAAACATGGCTCTTGCTCTCTTCTAATTTTGGTCTTTTAATGCTGCTTCAGGAGGATGATCATCTTATTAAGGAAACAGCATCCAGCATTTCTGGTCATCAGCAGGGGGTGAAGAGGAAGGCTGATATGCCACTCGGGTCTCCATTGGAGCCAGGGCAAATACTAGAGAAGAATGAAGACAGTAAAGTCAAACTCAAAATCAGAGTAAGAAATGGAAATTCAACTTGCACAATACATAGGGTATTCAGAATAACAGCAGTGGCTTCTGCTGGCTTCCCATAAAGCTGTGTTCAAACAAAAGACATGTTGTGTCTATGTGTACAGTAGTTGTTACGCTTACTTTGGCAAAATCATTTCCCATCAGATTCTTTATTGGCTGGCAAGAACTAAAGTTGACAGCTAATGCTCTTGTTCACACAGCTTCACGGTAAATTAGAAAGAAGGCACGACACTGACCCTTTTTAATTTTATTGAGTTTTTATTCCTTTGCAAGTGGTAGATATCACTTCCTTTCCCTCTCACCCCCAATTTACCTCAAAGGTAAAATATTTTAAGATATGTTTAGTGATAATTTCTGTGAATTATTAGCACCTGCTTATTTTTTTTCCTGGTATCTTAGTTCTCAAACTCTCAAGAAGAGGAGGAAATTGATATGGACACAGTTCATGACAGCCAAGCCTTTATTTACCATCATTTGAATATGTTGGAGAGGCCATCCACACCAGGTATGAGTAATTTTATTGACAAAATGATAGTATGAATTTTTCAACTATTTCAGTTGTGGGGGGTTTTGCTACTGCTTACTCCCATACGTACAATGCTGGTAAGTGTTAAATGTTAACTGAATTCAAGGCAGTGTGTAAAGGGTGCACAAGAATATTTCTCTAGCTTCCAGTAGATAACTGTGTACATGTGTATTTTCATATTTATCTGAGTAAGGTGAGTATTGTGCTTATAAAAGTGAAAAGTTAAGTAATAAATAACATAAAGCTGAAATACAACCCCATAAGCAGTTAGGTAAAATGTATTTTGCTGCAGTTGTCATTTTAAAAAGTAATAATTTTGAAGATTAACTTTTTTAAAAAGGGCAAGACTATTCAGGTTAAAAAAGAATCTCTAATCTTAATGGTTTATAACTTATCATTAGTAGTTAAAAACATGCAAGCTTCAAAGATGCTTAGAAGGGCTTTTCAAAGTTGGAAAGATTTAATCTATGAGTAAAATGGTTTAGTTTCAAGCACTTCTTTTATTTTATTGCTCCTCTTAGTATCTTTTTCATAAAATATTTGGCAAAGTTACTTCTCAAAGAGTAATGTTCCCTAAGAACCTTAAGGCAGGCTGAACTTCATTGATGAGCTTCCACCTCCTTTGCTCATCTGTCACTAGCAAAGAACTTCAATGGTTAGTCTCGTTTTCTCAAAATATTTTAACTACATTGTGCCACTGGAGCTAAGCTGAGGTAGTGTGACTGTGTAACAGGCATTTTAAGAGATCTTTGGTACACATCCAAAAAAAGGAGTTTAGGATTGCAGTATTGCAATACTTAAAAGTGAAGTATCTGGCCTTAGAAACAGGATTGAGAGTAATTACCCTCTTGCTTGTTTTTCTGTTTGTATCCAGTGGTTGCCTAATGTAAAACAGAAGTGGACCTTAGCAGCAGGATCTGGAACGTTGGTTCCATTCCGAGTGCCATGGGTCGTGAGCTATGCTGACAGGTGACCTCATCTGCTTTCCCAGTGACCTGGCAATTTAGTGGCCCCATTTAAGAGAAGGGCTGGTGGATGTTCCTGCTCTGAGTGTCCTGCTGAGGCTTGGTGTCTTGGTGCTGGCCAGGGGTGTGGAAACTGTAGGCTCATACTCCCTTAGGGCCTAGGACTTACATTTTTACTTCTTTGGCAGATGCTCTAGCCACTGAGGGGTTTTGTTGTTTTGTTGTTTGTTTGGTGGTGTTTTTTTTTTTTTAATAAAAGGTAACTGCTGTCATTGCTGAGCTACAAATTAAGTTCATATGGGGACATAAAACACAGGGAGGTCTAGTTTCTGGATTCCAGATGGCCTTTGGTTAATGACATATGCCAGCTCCACCAGGATGGATTTGTTGTTAGATATGTAGGGTAGCAAAACTCACAACATTTTGCCTAAATCATAGGCTTTTCAATAGACTCAAGGGGAAAGCTGCATATATGTTGCTCTCAGAAACTTAAGAGCCTTAATTCCACACAGCCTTTGCTTTAGACCTCTCAGAGCTGCTTTGAATTTTGTCCTCACTATTATAATCAACCATCACAATTCTGTTACGGCAAAGAATGACACATCCAGGACATGCAAGTGTGAAGCTGATCCACTGAGGATTAGTATTTATAACTCTTACATGATATTTTGCAACAAATATTTTTTTTACTAGATTTACACACTCTATGGAATATAAAGTCAAAAACAAAAGTCTGCCAAATCATTCACGAATAGGACTTACAGGACCTTCTGAACGCCAGCTGTGTGCTCCAGGACTTTGCATATTCAGTTTGCACTAGAGTTCAGAAAGGATAAGGTCTGATCAGGAGCAAAGTAGCGGCCACTCGACTGCTGCTTTTGCAGACCTACAGCAGACAAAAGCTTCTTGGAGTTTCACTTGTGTGCTCAGTGACCTTCTTGTCTCTGCCGTTAAGGCATTCAGCACACTGGAATACATTTTCTTTCCTAGGTGATAAATGAGACAAATGCTGGGGTTTGCTACAGAATTCGTTTTCGATACTAAGCCTTTGAAAGGCATTATTTGGAAATGCTTCAGATTAATTTAATTTTCTTTGGTTTGTGTGGTTAGAAACAGTTCCACTTCAGATATTCTTTACTTCTAAAATTTCACCTGTTTCTTATTCATAGCGTTTTTCTTAGAAGCAGAGATGTATGAATTTCAGACCCAGTAAATGAAGATGGTTCAGTCTTTAGGAAATGGCATACTTCTGAGGAGAAATGGCAAACAGATGGGGAAAAATAAAAGCATACGTAAATAAAATTGTTCACACATATGAGTGTTTTCTGTTTTACAAAGGAATCACAGATGATATTTCCTGAGGGGGGTTGAGTTTTTGCAGCAATGATGGAGGATGGGTGCACTTCAGTGAGTGATTATTGTGAAATAGATTGACAACAGGTTCTGAAATGGTCTCAGGATCTTGTTAGTAAATTGTAAGGTCTTGTATCGACCTCAGTTCTGTGACTCTTACTTGGAAAGCAGCAAGCTCTTAGTTCATACTCAGTTTTCCTCTCACAGCTGTGGGTTACATCCCCTCATGTCACATGAAGTGTTAGGTCATCAGCCAAACACAGCCTGCAAACAGCAGCTGCCAGGAGGTTCATGCTGGGTCTGAGTCCTGCCGTATCTCTGTATTTTTTTAATTTTTTCAAATTTTTTTTTACACTCCGCACCCACCCTGAATGATAATTTCTATTTGTTCAAGTCAATGTAACCCTCCAAAAACCAGGAAAATATTATTTTCCTTTAAAACCTTTTTTTTTTCCCTGTGTGCTTTTGCTCATACATGTGAAAGGTTAGGCTTGAGACATGCTGCAAGGGCAGTAAAAGAAGTTTCATGCTACAACGCTTGCAGGATTACACGTTTCAGTACTATAATTACAGCTCCTTTCATAGTTGTTCATATAGAAAATATTTTAAATCCTACAATAATAGAACTGTGAACTCTGGTAGTTATTAGAGATTCTGAGCATTTTTCAAAAAGTTATTTAAACAAACAAAACATCAGTTGTGAACTGTCTGAAGAAGGCTGTTGTGTTGATCATTCATCTGCCCTGAGGACTGGAAACATGGTACCCTCCTTCAAACCTCTAAAGCTGTGCAAGGTCACGTTTCTAGTGCAAGAACAGATTTCAATTTATCAAGTTTACTAGTAACGCTCCCTACTCTTATCTAAAGATCAAAATAATTTCAAAATCAAATTTTGTGTAAGCAGTAGATTTAAACTCTCATTTCAAGTTGTAAGGTGACACTTGTCATGTGCTATTGACTTCAGTGACAGCAGAGTAAAGTACAGTTCTTTTTTTACTTTAGTGTTTCACTTATTTGAAAGTATACTTCCTCAGATTTAACCTTGAAAAAGTTTTGATGTGTGTGTCAGGTTATTGATTGGCCTGTTCTTTTCTGCTTCCAAAATAAATACTTGACTGTAGCCTGCGTGATCTACCGGTTATGTTAGATGTTGTTATGGCTTAACAGGTCATCACCGATAAATGTTTAATTAGAATTTTCCCAACTATTTATGGTAGTTTGATAGTTGATAGAAAGCAGTATCTAGTTCTCTCTTATCATTTTTTCTACAAAAGGAAAAAGAGAAGGACAGCAATGGTCTTTTTGTTCAATGGCAGCCCTTCTTCTCATCACATTCAGGGGCAGCAGGGTTTTGAGGATGCATCCTGAGCATTCAAACCCAGATCAGAAAAAAATGTTGGGCATCTTGTTAATCCATTTGCTGTTTTCCAGGATAATCAAACTGGAAATTTCCACTGCTGACCTTGTAGGCCACTCTGTTTACCATGTAGGTGTACATGAAACTTGGAAGGTCTAGGCCACACACATGCATGTTGGTTGGTTTGTGGTCTTGTTTATTACATTTACTGTTCTCAATTTCAAGAAATAATAATTTAACCGGAATGAATTGTTTCTGAAATGGTTTGAAACTGGATACAGCACATATTGCCATAAAGCGCAGAGAGAATCTACTGTAGTTATTGTTTAAACAGTACATTTACGACAGTAGATTTGAGCCTGTGGTGCAAATCACCACATTTCAAGTGTGGATACAGTAGTTAATAGAAATTTACTTGGAACTGTATGAAAAGTCTGGTCCTCTGCAGTTACCCAAGGTAAGGTAGCTATAAGACCAGCAGTACCTCCGTGTTCAGCCGTTAGTTAGTGACTCCTTTTCTCTAGAGTTGGGAATAGTCTAGAATTTTCTAGAACATTAAAGTAAACGGAGTAAAAATAACACCACAGCTAAGCTACTATTTTAATGTAAGGCCAAAGCAATATAGTTGTTAAATGAAAGTAAAATGAGGAAATTAATAAAAAGGTTACTGATTTAAAGAATATTTTAGTTAAATCAGCAGGTCATCTTTGCAATACTTAGCAGAGGCTATCCTGAGGTATAGGTATAAGGAATTATCTGTATATAAATCCCACTAAAAAATACAAAATCAAATGAATCTGTAAATTGGAACTAGTTAAAATTTGTGAGTTGGAGCAAAATTAACTGATTTGTTTAGCACGTTTTCGGAAAAGTTTTGGGTGGTTTTGGTTTGGGGTGGTTTTTTTGGCTTTTTTTTACCAGACCTTTACTTCTTACTCTCAAACTTTAAATTTTCTCTTATGGTCCTTGAAGAACACTCTACTAGAGAGAAAAATGATAACTTTTTTTCAGAGATACATAATTTGAAAATTCTGCTTAAGACAGATGCCAAGACACTCTTGCATTCTAGAAGTTTGGGGTTATTTATGCTTGGTGACTTTCTGTGTGTGCTTTGTTGGTGGTTCAACAGATGCATAAACACAGCATTAAATTAAAAAATAGTGTGTCTTGGATGTTTCCAGGATAATACTAAAAGAGAAAAGTAGAAGTAAGGATAAACATGGTAATTGTCAGGCAGTTTAAGATTTTTTTCAGCTTTTTCTTTTTTTTTTTTTTTTTTTTGTTTTTTTTTTTTTTAGTGTTCTCTCTTTGGAGAAAATGCTAGCCAGAGCTGTAGTTCAACTGCTAGGCAAAGAGAATGCATGATTTTTCTCATTAGTAACCTTTCTTTGGGTTCTGAGAGAAATGTATTAAGTGCTCACATTCTTATGTTGATGTCCCCTGCTTCCCAGATGTGGTCTGGAGCACCTACCTGTCCTCAGCTGAAACACTGGACCCGTGGGCCTTACCCTTTACTGTGATTTGTGAAGATGTTTCTCCCTCTCTGACACTTGAATAAATGAGGGTGCAAATGGGGTCATTTTTAACAAGTATTTATTTGGAAAAGTCCTACATAAGCCAGCTGTTTAAAAAAACAGATTGCACATGCAAAGAAACAGAGACTGTAAGTCTGTGGTGTCCCACCCTCTTCACACAAAATCAGAAATATAGGGGAGATCATATGGAAGATCTTACGAAACCTTGTTGGCATGTCAAAGTCCCACATGATGTGTTTGCAAATTGTAAAGGTTCAACAACTAAGAGTAAAATAGGTAAAACGTTGTACCCAACGATTTCATTAAATGTTCACGCACCAGTGATTCTTAAAAACTAAAAAAACCCTGGATGACTGATGAACAAGATTTTATGGTTATCTGACAGCAATTTTTATTGTAACAGAAATTGTTACTTTATAGCTTAGCTAGGTCTAAGTTTTTTAATTCTAAAACTAAACTACCAGAGCTGTGTTTTCATTGAAGGATTGGAGCTAGATGATCTTTAAAGGTGTCTTTCAACTCTAACCATTCAATGATTCTGTGATTTTACTCTCTCTCACAATGTCTACAGCATTTGTTTTGGTCACAGTGACAAGGTGTGCACAAAGTTTCTGAGCTTTGTTGCATAGACTAGTAATTCTGTCTAATTTTAAACACCTACCCAGTTAGCTGGAACACTGCAAAGCCAGGAATTATGTTGGAATCTCCACATCCCGAACAGAAGGAGATCCAAGTGGATAGACACATGTATGTACATTTCCTTCCAAGGAATGCTACTAACCACTTCAGAAGCGAGCTCCTGGGCTTACCCTCCACATATTGTGTGTTTCTGTGATTTGAGAAACCCTGGTTCCAGTCCTGCTCGCTCTGCCAGGAGGAAGTGGGTTCCCTGCAGGAAGGAGGAGTGCTCCGTGCCTGCTTGCAGCAGTCCTGCTGCCACCGTTGACATGAGGATGATATTAATGCCCTGGAAAACAATTCCTATTTAGCCTTGCTTTGCTAGTTTGGCAAGGTCTTGGCATAGGCTTTAAGGAGATATTAATTAAAATGAAAATTGGAAAAATGAAGAAAAAATGTTCTGCAACTTTAACAGTTAATTTGACAGGTACAAAGCTGTCAAAAATTTTATAGAGCTTTTACAGGTCTGTCCATTTTACAGACAGCTGAGTTCAGTCTGTCTGCATTCTTTCTGAGCCATTGTCCAGGATCAGTATATTTGATTTCTGATTTCAAAGCACAGTAGCAGGCAATCTTCTGGACAGTTGTTATTTTTGCATTTAAAAAACTAGCGTATTATAGCTATTTTTGACCTCTATGAAGAGAGTGTATGTGTACTCTTAGTACTGTCTCAGTAAATGTAGTGAAGTTCTTCATTTGGTGTTGACATTTGTGTCGTATTGCTAATGCTGACTGTCTGTTTAGGTGTTGAAGTACCCCTTGTGGTACAAGTGGATGCCTTCTCTCCACTTCCTGAAGATCTTACTGCGTTTTTCAGTTTCTGGGTGCTCATCACCTTCCCTTCAGTCCTGTTTGTGTAAACTGCTGTTGTATTTGCTCCCTAACTTGCTCCAGACAATGGTATTTGACAGCTTTAACTAATACTTTTCAGTAACCTACCTGAAATCAGTGAAGAAGTGATAATGCAGACTGTTTCTTTAGCAGAGCTGGCAGTTCAGCAAACAGCGGGAAATGGGCACAAGTGCTGCAGCAGAGTTGAGGAGGTCTGTTTGATGGCATCCTTGGTCTTTCCTGGCACTTGGCACTGCTGCTGTGTCATCCCTGCAGCCCTCATCCCCTGTCCTTATACCGCTTATACTAGGTTACTTTTTTTTAAGCTCAGAGGCTTTGGTTTGAGGTTGTTACAAATGTGATGTCTAGACTTACGGATTCAGTTTCCATATAAAAATAACTTCACAATTTGGAAGTTGTGGAGCTGTGAAGTTTTAAGGGTTTTGTCATGTGTGTGGGATTTCTGTTTTCTTTTAAGTTGTCTTTTGCTTGCCTTCTGTATCTTAATATATCATGTGCTGGGAGCTTGAGAACATGTGAGTATGTTTCCCCATGCCTTGGATAAATCTTTTTTACATCTTTTATGGAAGAACACTAATTGGTCTTTTTCAGGCTTTTTGACACAACCTTTATTTCTGTGTTACTGGAAGCTATGATGGTGTCACTGCAACAGTCCACGTTTAACTTCTGTAGCCTTTTTTAATGGTGTCAAATCCTGTGTGTTTCAGTTGTCCGAGGTACAGCCTCCAAACGTTTCTTTTCTAATGGCCCAAGTCAGATATCTTCCTTTTTCCGCTGTTCTGTCTTCTGTTTCATGGCTGGTTTTGTATTTTTGCAACTGCTAAGGAAAATTCTCTTGCTTGTTTAAAATCTGTGTGCTTTAGAAGAATGAGCTCAGGTTACAGGGATACATTTAAGTAAAGGTAAGTGTTTCTTAAGAAATATAGTTAGAAATTGTGACATTGCTTCACGATCTTACATCTTTTTGCATTGAATACAGTATACTTGTATGCTGTCTGCATTGTCGAGAGCTGTTCCAGGTAACGGTGTAAACAAGTAGTAACTGTGCGTTGAAGTCAACAAGTGGAAATTTGTGTGCACATCTTGTATGTGCCATAATATACATAAAAAGGTAAAGTCATTATGAGTTCTAACAATAAATCTTTGCATTGATAACATGAACTTACTGCTGCACAGTTCCGATGAAATAAAAATTAAAGTTTTTTTTTAATTACTTACATATTGAATATGTTAAGTTTATAGGAAACTGTTGTGCCCTGGTCCAGCCTCCTTTATAACAGCAGAATATTACATTGCACCGTAGTCACAACTTGCAGTTAACCCCAAACTTATTTCCAGAAGCCATCACTTTTGCTGTGTAAGATTTTAAGCAATAGATATTCCACCATGTCCCATAGTAAGTCATTGGTTATCCTCACTGTAAAAATGTTTTGTGTTTCTATTCTGACTTCTAAACACTGCTTACAGATGTAGATTTTGTTAGTTTCAGCCATATTTAAAAACAAACAAGAAACGGAACAGCTGTACAGTCTAGGAACTTTCCTACAGATGTGCTTGATTGAATTAGTTCTTAATCTTTTGCATGAGGCTAGAAAGATTGCTTTGAAATCTTTCTCAGTGCTTGTTTGTCATACTATAGGGAGCTGGCTCTTCAGACTTCCAGGAATCATTACCATAGGCTGATCATTCTTGCCTTTAAAGATGTAAAGCTAACCAAAAATCCATTTTAAGTAATACTTAGATACCTAGTTTCTTTCAAAAACCTAATAGTGCTTCTCTACATTTGTCTAGTAGTTAAAGCACGTTCTTGTAGTGTGATTTGAATCAATTTATGCCTAAAGAAATTCGAGCTTTCCCACCTTCCAAGTGTTTGTCCTCAATAACATGTTGTTCTAACGTTATTGCCCTTTAATCCCTTCTGTTGAAGCTATTGCAGTGTGTGTGGAGTAAAAAAATATTGAATGAGAAAGTGGTTCAGGAATTGAGAGGTCATGGGTTGGTTTTTCTCTCCTCAGATACCAGACTTACTCAATATATAAGTAGTTCTTGTGTATTTGTGGAATATATACTAATAAACATGGTGTAATTTTCTTTATTGGAATTTTCTTTTTGTTTAAGAACAAAGCTTTTATAATTCTTCAAATGGGCTAAATTGGTTGTAAAATTCAATATTCAGGAAAAGCAATTTAATTATTTTGTTCACTGTCCAAAAATTTGTATGTTCTTGCAGGGAACTTGAGCTCCTGACTGAAAGGAGTTCACATCCCAAAACTGCACTTTGTATCAGAGTTTTCATGAGCAGTTATATTTTTATTATTCGTGGTATAGTGGCCTTCTTATGCTTTTTAAAAATGAATTTCTGGAAGCTAGTGTAACTTGCAGGTTCTTGGCTCTTTACAGATCTTAATTGTCTGTGATACATTTATACTTTTAAGGAAGGAAGGAGTTCCTCTGTAAAAATTGTCAGTAGTATGGGAGCATTAATGGCATGTCCAGAGCCTTTTCTTAAAAAAACCAACAACAAAACAAAACAAAACAAAACAAAAAAAAAAAAAAAAAAAAAAAAAAAAAAAAAAAAAAACAAAACCAAAAAGCTCACTATACAAGTATAGTAACATGCTGTGTTTGCATGTTTAAATGATAATGTAGGTTTAATCTAATGTTTCAGAATTTCTTATGTTTGAAAACAATGCAAGTTAAACATTTATTAATCCTGCTATATCTTTTTTTTTTTTTTTTCAGGTAAAGAACAGTCGTCGGGAGAGATGAACATGCACCCTGTCTCAGCAGCTCCAATGTCAGTGTTTAGTAAAGAGTCAAACTCCTCAAAACATAGTGATCATCATCACCATCACCACCATGAGCACAAGAAAAAGAAGAAGAAACACAAGCATAAGCACAAGCATAAACATAAACACGATAATAAAGAAAAGGAGAAGGATCCCTTTGCTTTCTCTAACAGTCCAGCCAGTGCACGATCAATCCGCTCCCCGTCACTTTCAGACTGATGTCGATGGCTTCTCTGGAGACCAACTTGCTGCAATATTCTCTGAATACTTAGAAGGATGTATATAACTATAGCTTCTATCTTTTTTTATGGATGTAAGAATATGTGAATTGCCTTAGCAATTCAGAAGCTCTGCCACCATCCTTGTTTGAAGCCTTCTATTTGCATATGCGGTTGTTGAAATAATCTGATTCAAAAAATATGTTTTATGATTCTGAGTCATTTTGTATTTCGCTCTTCTCCACACTTCCCACTCTTTTTTCCATTTTAAACAAAGGAAACAGCCCTTTATGGAAGGGCCCCATGTCCACTGGCAACCCCCTGCACATCATGCTGACCATGTGTACTGCCAGAGTCAATTATGTTTTAATCCTTTGAAGAATGTTATGAGGCGGAGTGTGTTTTAAGCAGAAGCCAATTGCCAGACCTTTGGTGAAGTGCTGTTTCCAGCGTGGTATTGTATAACCAAGTGTAGACCTCCTGAGAAGACGGGGATTTTCTGTAGTCGAGCTGTTTCTTGCTTTAACCATTGCAATGTAATGTCAAAGTTTTAAGAACAGTACATAGAACATTTGCCTTTTTTTGGATACTAAAACTGTTTAAAAATTCCAAGCTGCTTTTAAGCTGCAGGTATTTATTATCAATATGACCCTTTGAATATAATGACATTCTGCAATTATGTTTTTGGAATTTTAGCAAAATGCTTAATGCATGTTTAGTCCTGTAATCAGGCTTTTAAAAATCCAATAAAGTTTGCAAATTATTTTGACAGAGGCAGAATTTTTTCTTCAAGCTTGACATTGGATTATACTTTTGGCTTTGCTAAAAGGAAAAAGTATTTTTGAAAAGCTTAAAAATTAACAGATTGAAAAACATATTTCCTCTTGCTGAGTGGTGGTCTCTTTGGAACTGTTCTATACAATTGGCTCACGAGTCCGCAGGAGAAGTACGTCAGTAAATTAACCGAGGTCTGAGACTTTGAATAATGGATCCACTTAAATTTCTTCAGCTGTGTTTTATGCAGTGTGCTATTTCCACACAACAATTTTTTTATTTAAAAACTTAACGTTTTTTAGAAGTTTTGATAGTAGACATAAGTCACCTCTGCCACTTTTTATGTGTTTTCTTTATTTGTGTGTAGAGGCAGGGGTTTTATTTCCATGCACTGGTTGACTTCTGCTGTCCAGAAATTCACATTTAGCTTCCTAGAAGATGGTTGTATTTGGGTTAAATATTTTTTTTTCCCAAATTTCTATGAATTGGGGAAAAGAGACTGATTCTCCTTCTTAGGACAAAGTGAGAAAGTTCAACAGGGACCCAAGAAGACTTTTTTAAGCCATATTCTGTTTCATTAAAGTTAATAAATACTTTTATATTATATACCTGCTGTTGAATCCTGTAGTTCTTGTAATGACGAATTATCTGTAGAATGCAAAGATGATAGACTCAGGTGTTTTTTAATGTATGTATACTTCTCTTCTTATTCAAACACCATATCCCTTTAATACTGTTTTGCTAATCGTTGTGCTTATTGTACTCAAACACGTGTTAAGGTGTGTCTGGGCTGGGTTTGAATGTGCTGGACTTGGGCAGCATCATAGCGGGCGAGGCTGGGAGGCTGTAGCAACAGCTCCATGGAAATATTTCTAGGTGTTTTTCCCTTTGCTACGGAGTGAGGTAGCACTGCCAAAGGTGTTTGTGGGAGACTGGGGCTAATAAGTAATGAAAGCTGGCATTGTTTGGGAGAGCAAAGGTGTTCTTATGTTTTATGTTTTAAAAATGAGGTCATGGATAATTTAGGCTGGTGTAGTTTCTGCTTTTGGAGACATGGATTTATACTCTTATGCTGAGGGGAAATGTATTGTTCAGTGATAGGGGCACATGATCCCCACAAAGGGACTCTGTCAGGAAGTGTAGTGACAGGACAAGGGGTAACGGTTTTAAATTGGAAGAGGGGAGATTTAGATGAGGTATCAGGAAGAAATTCTTTCCTGAGAGGGTGGTGAGGCACTGGAACAGGTTGCCCGGACAAGTTGTGGCTGCCCCATCCCTGGAAGTGTTTAAGGCCGGGCTGGGTGGGGCTTTGAGCAAGCTGGTCTAGTGGGAGGTGTCCCTGCCCATGGCAGGGGGGTTGGAACTCAATGATTTTTAAGGTCCCTTCCAATTCTAACCATTCTATGATTCTAAAACAGGCGAAGCTGTAACGCAATAATTCCACCATCATATATTTGGCTGTATGACTTTAAGTAAACTATTGCTACAACAAGAAATGTTTTTCGATTGTTCTTGATATTTCCTGGAGGAAGGAGGGGATTAGCTTTATTTGCAAGAACAAGTATTTTTGTTGGATGTTAAGATGGAAGATACTCTTGCAGGCGCCTAATGATGATGTGAATGCTGCTTTCTTGTAGATTTTTGAGCAGCAGATTGGCAAACATCTGGCAGGAAATGTTTATGGGATGCTGTGCCCTGCCACAGTGCAGGGACCTTGCTGCTTTGGTTTGTTTACATAGATTCTTCAATCTTCAATTTTTATTGGAGAAATTGCTGAGGTGCCTCCCTGGGCATGATGGGAACCTGTGTGAGGCTTTGGAGAGGTCCTTGCCTGCCAAAGATCTTACTGATTGCAGTTTAGCTTGGGTCATTCTTCTACTGGTAAATCGATGACTCTTTCAAAGCTGTAATGTGAGATCAATTCAAGTTAAAGCTTTGCATTTGGAGAGTAGATTAAGCTCTTTGTCCTCTCCACCTTCCAACCTCGCAGGCTGGCTGTAACCTGTGCAGTTGATCTTGGTCTGGGTTCCAATTTTTGGTTAAATCTTCTGGTGTGTAGCGCACTGTCCTTGAAACAAAAGGAGAACTATTTGATTTGGGCAGGGTAATATCCAGAAACTGAAAGAATATGCCTTACGCTTATAAAGTAGAAATGGACTTGGTTTTGAAAATGTACAGAGGTCAAAGTTGGGAGAATTTATTTTGACGTCTCAGATGTTAACGTGAATTCCTTTATTTTGTTCATGGTAAACATTATAGTACACACAGATGTAGGGCAGATATGTAATATTGAAAAACCCATATGGATTTTTAGTGCGGACTCTGTTTATTGTGGGTTTTTTTCTTTATTTCCCAGCATAATTACAGAAGAAAATGTCCATGAAGTAACTGCTGCATCTCACAGATTTGTAGACATGCTCGAGTCTCTAATTAGGTTGCAGCTTCTTTCCTTAGGTGTGTGAGTAAGCATTTCAGCTGTGATGGGCTCGCTGCCAGGCTCTGTCAGTCTGTCCTGACGCTGTGGGGGAAGGAAGGACAGCAGGATGCGACTTGTTCAAGTTCTTGAGTGCGCTGGTGCTGACCTTCCAGCGCATTCCATAAAGTACTCCAGCTGGTGTTAGGCTTCATATCAATGATTAGAAGGTGTCCTTACACTGGTTACCTTTTTAGGATATAAAAACTGTTCAGTTTTAGTTGATTTCGTATTTACAGAAATTGGATTTATGCAGATTTTAATATAAGGAATTTTTAGTCACGTCGGTATTTTCGGTTCCTTAAGATGGTTGTCACAAAATCATCACAGCATTGGTATTGCATGGAGGCCCTTAAAATACACATGGTAAATATAAAAGTTTTGTGTTGAGTTTTAACGCTGTTTTTGTATATGCATAAAAATAGATATTATTCATAAAATATATTTTGTTTCCTGCTTTTATAATTTAAACAGCAGTAATAATATATGAGTGGTTGCATACACATTAAGCTAAGGCAGCTAATATATAAACCTGTGTTGTCCCATAGTCACCTGATACCCTAAATATAGTTTTGCTAAACGTATTTCCGAGATTTTCTTTTATTATTATTTTTGTCCAGATAGATCTACTATGATAGTGACCTTTGCTGATGCAGATGAGTCAGGATTTCATTAGAAGGACTTTGTATTTTATTGAAGCATATTTCCCCTAGGGTGGTGTTTAGGAAGAGAAACGTGAATATTTTTGTGGTAAACATCATAAAGTAACAGCAGAAATTGAAAGCGTATTCAAGTAGATTTTTCTTTTCTTCATTTCTGAGTAGAAGTGGATGTGTTAGCTTGATCTAACAACTTGCTGTGGGGAAAAGAGCCATTTCTCCTTCCAGCCCCTGACCCCACAGTCCCACGGTGGATTTTCTGGGTGGGAACTGGGCTCTTTTAGGGCTCCATTCAGCTCTCTGAAGCTTTTGGGCAGAGGCTGGGAAGGCAGCGAAGCCGATGCTGGGCTGGTGGAGCGGAAGGTGGAGTGGGGAGAGGGAGGATGGGTGGGGGACACGAGCAGGGACAGAGCCCTCTTTGGCCGCAGCCACCAGCTCCTTTGGTTCCGCTGCTCCCTTCGACTTCGTGCTGAGAGGATAGGGTGAATTCAGGTGTTTACATCTGCACCTCTTTGGAAGTCTTAATTTGGTTGTGAATTGGTTGAGTGAATGTCTTGAATTAGATTCGTTTTGGAAATTTTGGGAGGCTGGAGCGAGATGAGCGTACGTGACTGGCAGTTTTTTTCTTTTCTGTGTTATAAATAAAAAAGGGAATGGTCTCAATGGGCAAAAGAAATGCTCTTCAAAAATTACTCCAAAGGTCATTATCAGGTCAAATGTTTTTGTTTGTTTGTTTGTTTGTTTGAATTCTTTTTATTCCTTTCTTTTAATGTATTGTTCTATTTTATTCTATTCTGTTTTACTTTTAGCCACAAAATTGATTTTCAGAAGTGTTAATATGAAGCGTTTCATTCTGAAAACGCACTTTTCATTTTCTAAATCTTCCTATACGTAATGATAAAACTTCTAAATGAAAATATGCCCTAAAAAGAAGGAAAGAGTTTGAAAATACGTTAAGAATGAAAGCACATTTCAAGACCTGATTGACTGCTCCCTTTTCAAAAACTTACTTCAGGAAAAAATGCCTCTTCTGCAAGTTATCTGTTCCTCACCTTTCCAGGAAAAGGAGGGATGACTCAAACTCCATTTAAAAGCTGCTTGAATCCTTGTGAGTAACCCTCTGTTCCTCGTGTGTGCTGCACGGGCTCGTGCCAAGCCTTGCTGGGTCTGCCCAGCTGTGGGTTTGAGCACAGGACCCCAGGGGACACCGTGGGAGCAACGGAAAGGTGACCACAATCTTCCTTCAGCACCCGCCTGCAGCCCATGTAGGAGCAGTCCTGGACCTGTTTTTCCTTACACTGCTGGTTCTGCTCAGCTTCTAGTTGCTTATTTTGTTAAATCTTTCAAGTTTTTTTAGAGCCTTAAACTTCGGCATTATAGGAAAGGCTGTGGTTTTTTGGCAGCTCATCTCTTGCCCAGGAGTCGAACTGAAGTATATGTGGGAAGAAGGGGTTTTAACAGTATTGGAAATGTTTGAGTACAGCTTTTCATGTTGATATGAGGGTCATTGACAGTGTATCGTTGTTTTGTTGGTTTTAGTCACACAATTCCTAATTATTCTGTACACTGAGAAACTGGAGGCAGGGAAGAAGGAACAACTGGAGACGTGGAAGAAAGAAGAGGGACTGAGATGATCTGTCACCAGAGTGAAGAGACTTGGAGAGATTAAAGGTGTTGCATCTGTTTTATCAGTCACCTTCTTAAGGCAGTTTCTACTGCTTTTAGGTATTTTGGACTCACCTGTGGAGCTGCTACCATCTTCACTTGTTGTCCTCCATTATTTCTTTACCTTCAGTTCTTATCCCAGCGTATCGATGTAGTAGTCATCCAAGAGATGTCCAAGCTTGAAGGAAGGCAGATGACTCAAAGACATCCATCAAAGCAGAGGGTTCAAGCTTCTCTGGAGCAGGATGGTGCCCTGAGCCTCTTGTCTGTGTTTTTCATTGTCTTTTGCCAGCTCTTTGGCCAACAGGCTACTACAGCTTATTTCTCCTCCAGGCATAGGTGTTCCTTGTCCCTTATGCTCTCATGGAACTGTCTGATGCCCATCTTTCTTTTTTTGTGTATGGAGCAGTATGGATAGAAAACGTTTCTCTGTCTCAAATGCTTTTATTAAAGGATGCAGTCATTTTAAAATGTTGGAATTCATATGTTTGTTATTAAGTACTTGACTAATTTAAAAATACCAAACACTTTCAATTGCTTTAATTTTAAGCTTCAAATTTTTAAAAACAGACATTTGTTTTTACAGCACTGAAAATCTTCCAGGTACTTAATAAAGCACTCATCATTTACAAGACAGGACAAGACACAGAGAAGGAGAGAGAACAAAGGGGTTTTGTATGGCTCTTCAGGGAAGAGAGAGATGCGGTTATAAAAGAACCAATAAAAAACTTCAAGGAACTGGATATTGACTACTGCTGTAATGTAGGACTTACGGAAATCTAAATAAAATAATGTGCAAAGGGCAGTTGAATGCAGCTTTTTCAACAAAAGTTCAACTATTTGGTTGGAGAAAAATCCATTTATAAAATGAAAACAAGACCTTGACAATGTGTGTAACATAAAACAGCTGCTTAATTTTTGACTGTTGTCCTTGAGTGCTGTATTCCTTAATGTGAATTGAGAACGGAGTAAGAGCTCCTTTTCTTTTCCGGAGCCAAGCCATTTATCATGGCTGAATACCTGTCATCTACCTGAAACTAAGGGCTTGGATTTTCTCTTCCAGTTTTCCTTCAATGATTTTTGCTATTAAGAACAGGAAAAGCTTCTAAATATGTGATTTTTGGTTGTTTTACAAAAGCCTGATTTACCTGCACTGCAGTTACGTATGTAGTGTGTACTGGGGCTGCACAGAAATGCAGCTGGGAATCGGTCCTTTGTGCACAGAGGGGCTGTAGTTTTATCAATGTGTATTTCTGATCCTGGTTCTGAGTGGAGCCAATGGTTACTCTCTAGACCCTGGGCCAGTTGTAGGTATTCAGTGCCACCACTTGGAGCAGACATTACCAGGCCACTGAGAGCCTTCCAGCTTCTCCAGTTTGACTGCTGTTTTTTCTCATTCATCTACCTTTGTTTTACTTAAATATGGTAGAGGCTTTGCCCAAGGATGATTGAGAGATTCAGTCTGGGATGATCCTGCTCTACACAGTCTGTGAATTTTTTGGAAACTCTTACTTGAAGTAAAAATGAACTTGCATAAGGCATCCATAATGCCTTATACTGCTAAAAGATACTCCATGTGGTGAGCTGTTGCATGTCTAGCACCTAATATTATTGGGGCTTTAATGTTGATTGGAAGGACTTAACCGTCCCAGTTTTTCGGATGTTGGGATCATTCAGGCTGGTTTGTTTGGAGTTCTTCTCTGTCAAGGGAACATCCCTCTTTCCCTTCAAATTACAGCTCAAGTCCTCTATTTGCATGCAGATGACTTCTCTACTCTATCAGGGAGGCAGGCTAAAATAGACAAGAGGTACTTGAGGTCACCTGAGCTGCAATCATGACCACCAAGACTTTTTCTCTAAGCCCTCCTGCATGATGACCAGGGGAGAGACTGGAAAGGGAAGTGTTGTGTAGCTCTCACAAGCTGAATTCATTGCATGGGTGAGGGCCACCTGACACCCCACCGGTTCTCAGACTCCTTCTCTTCTCTATGCTCTCTTCACTCTTGTGTCTCTCCTCTTCCTTCTCCCCATTTTCTCCCCCCTACTATATTTTTCTTTTCTGCAGCCTCAGACGTGAGCTGCTCAGGATGCTGAGGTTTCAAATCCTCAAATTGGGATGAGGAGCAGAACCAGGAGAAGGAAGTATATTTATGCAGAAAGTGTCAGTCCTTGCCATCAAATAGACTTTCGTGCCCTTGAGATGACTACAGAGATGGTTAAAATTGTATTTGCAAGAGTGCAGGTGAGGGCAGCCTGCTAATTAGCAGCTCTCCATTGCCATAGCTTTGGTTTACTTTTTTCGAAGTTTTGACTGGTTTTGACTTTTTTGCTTGGATGGATAGCATTGTGCCCTTGGCTGCCCGGCACATCAGGGACGGGGTCAGCGTGGCTGCCTGGAACATCTCTGCTTGCTGGGCTGAGGGTAACGCTGGTGATGACCCACTTGTTTGGTCAAAACGTAAGCAGGGATTCATCTCCACACACAGCTCACCTCCAGCACCCTGCTTACAGGCCAGGCAACTGAGCAGCATTTTCAGCTCAGAGAAAAATAAGTGATTTTGTTTAGAATTGGGTTGTCGGATTTTCTTTCCTTTTTAAAAGGCTGGCCTTCTGTTAAACATATTAAGCATGGTAAGTTGAGCTAATCATGTGCCGCTCCCTTTCCATTCGGAGACTGTAGATTTTTTTAATATAAAATTTGTTTGGAGTGATTGCAGGATTTTCATATAAATTGACTTTATATGGCACCGATCGTGTCCTTTGGAGTTAATAGTGCTCATATTAAGGTTTGATTCTGAAATGCACCAAAAACCCCAGTAGGGCATATGGAAATGAGAGGCCCCGTTGTGAGCTAATGACCTCTGTGAGTGAGCGAACATGTCAGCACTGTAAAATGAGATACACTTAATAGCTTTTTACAATGGATGCTTGTACACGGTACACATCAGTGTACTGTGACGTGGCTTGTTATGATAAGACCGTAACATAGAACTTTTCTGTTGAAATGGCTCTCTCTCTTCTACTTCTTGGGAAATATTTGTTCAAATAAATATGTGGGTTAGTGAGGCAACAGATAGTTATTTGTCTCTCAAGTGTGAGTAATGTAACATGAACAAGCATTAATGACCTAACTCCTTAATTCAACAGGAGATCCTTATTTTTCTTACACGCTATCTTATTTCTTAATATTTTGGAACCCATTACTCAGTGCATGTTGTGTGTTCCCAGGGGAGCTGGACACAAACTACAAGCTTTGGATAACCCTCAGTTCTGCTCAACTTTATCATCTCTTGGACAGTCTCTAAGACCTCTTCAGCTCGATGGCTGGCAACTACGTGTATCTGCTCCCTGAATCATCCACTAACATCTGCCTGAAATAATGAAAAGACTTGCAGTTTTCAGTAGATGTGAGAAGTACAATTGGCCAAACCATCCACGTGATTTAGAAGTCTTTGCCTGATTTCCAGAAGAGCCTTGATGAAATTGAAGGTCTGTGAAATTCTGAGAGACTTATCACTTAGATACACTGCTGAAGCAGTTCACAAAATTGCTGCCCCCAGGACAGAGGCAGCAGGAGAGAATGGGAACTTTGGGCTCAGCTGTTCCAGAGTGAAATCTGGTGATTTAGACTGACCCTTGATGAAGGTGAGTCAAATGTAAAGTCAGTCTAGCCCAGGGAGTTAGGGAACTAAGTGAATGGATCAAGAACTGGAACAAGAAACCAGTGACAGAGAATAAAGTCAAAGGAAGACCTGAAAGGGAACAACAACGAGGAGAAAAAGTTGGGCATTAAGAGACAATGGTCAAAAATTACAAGACAAAATCTCTTTGAACCACAATCCCCTCCAGAAGTTGGGTTGTAACCAGAGGTTCAGGAATCTCAGTTCTCCTGGGCAGCAGGTTTCATAGCTGTTTGCTAAAATGTGTGTGTTCTTCCTCTGTAGGTATCAGTTACCTGAAGGATGGCAAACTACAACAACTTTTAGTTGCCAGTATTTTACCTTGTGTGAGCCTCATATTTTCCAGTGCTGTTGTTGAACCACGGGAGAGTCAACATGCATCACATCATTGACATGCTAGAAATTGCTCTTCTTTGAATTCAGTCTTTTTTAAAAACAAGAACTGAACAAACCCAGAGCATTCTCCTTGGAGAAAATGATTAAGGCTACAATTCAAGTGGAGATAAGACCATCTGGGCAACTTTACTCGGCTCTTTGGCATCGAAGTACTATGAGATGATCTCAAAGCAGTGTCTTGAGTGGTGACTGGGCCTGCAGGAGGAATCAGGTCATGCTCAGATCAGATCAATCTTGTTCTGGAGGGCTGAATCCTGTTTCTGTGTCTCCATAGACAGAATTCTTAGAGGATGCTGCCAGGTCGTTTCAGCTATAATTTTCAGAAAAGGTAATTTTTAACTTCTCTCTTCATTAGTCTCCTTGAGACACACATCTCTGATTAGGAGAACTGCTGAGCCTTGATGGCTTCAGCTGGAAATGACAGGGGCCTGTGGTGCACACGTCCAGCACAGCAAGTCTCTGGTGGTGCCTGTTACAGACTGTAGCAGTAGCGCTGTATAATGCTGTGAATTCTAGAAACCGGATTTCTTGAAGTCTTGAGGCAGGCTCTTAAAAGGAGTGGAAATAATTTGCTAATGTCCCATCTGAAAATGGTGGTAATGCTGCCTTTACCTCAAAGGACTGTTGTCACAATATTTTGGAAACTGCTCGAACACTACTGCAAGGACATTTCTTGATCATCTTGTCCAGAGAATGGTTTTGGATGCTGCTCCATAAATAAAGAAGAGTACGTATGTAGTGACCGTACTGAGCTGCTCTGTCTTGCTGTTGGTATCACTGGCAGTGCCTGGAAGATTCAGCTGCTCCTGCAGCCCCAATGTGCAGCCCCATGCAGTGTGCAAACACCAAGGATGGAGTGCTGTGCCCCTTTCTTCTCGGCAGCATTTAGCATCGCAGAGTGGATCTGACTGAAAGCAAGCTGGCTTGAATCATGCAGTCTGGGACAGCTGCCTGACTTGGTTTGCATCGTGGTGCTGGTGTGGGGAAGCAGATGGAGCCAGGGTGCTTTAAGGCCATCTGCTTGTTGCTGTGGATGATGCGGTTTGAAACAAGGGTCTACAGCACCAAGACCTGTGCAGAAGGCAGCCTAAATATGAATAGGACATGCTGGAGTCAGAGCAGCAGAGCCATGAATTGCTGTCTTGCCAGAGGACACACTCCAGAGGGAGTGGGAGTGGGAAACTATTCTGGTTTGAATGACTTTGAGTACATTTTGGGTGGTATATTTTGTGTTTAGGTGACCATGCTGATACCTCTAAGAGCATGCTGCACCTGGTGGTTGCAGAGATATGAATATACTAAGAAGTGCAGGAGGGATATTGGCCTACATCAGTATCTTCTGTGACACAAAATTGGACACTATCTTGGTCAGGTCCTCACTAGCAAACACATAATCAGCTGAGAGCTCCTTCTGTAGAAGGCAGGAAGCTGTCCCTCAACCATACTGCAAGCTCCCTCCAACCTTGTGCTGCATGTTGAACACTGTGTTTCTTCTCAGTATTTGATCACTATTTGTATTTGATGAGTGACCTTGGAGCTGGGATGAAATATAGTTCATGCCAGTGGCTACTTGCCATCCCTTGCAATATCTGCCTGCTTTAAGGTCACTGCAAAACACTAGATGGACTTCTGGTGAAAATAATTGGTTTTCTCTTTGGACAATGTTCCAAATTTAGCACATCCTCTCCGAAGCTTAGCAAAGCACTTTCCTGGAGCTGCATCAAGACCCAGTGTTCAGTGTTTAAAGCTTAGTGTTAATGCCTGTTGGAGATGATGTTGTAACAATTAGAAGGCCCTGTCACACTTTGAGTGATGGTCTTGTTTTCTGGAAAGCTCTCTAGCATCTTGGAGATGTCAAATTTTGGAATCAAGTGCTGACTTTAATGCAGGAATGTTCCCCATGGGCCCTGATATTTTATCCAAAAATCCAAATCTTTGCATACAATTGTTGTTGTTGATTTCCAGTTTAGGGGATTGCCTCAAATTCCCCCGAAGTTTGGTGTCACCAAAAAAGCTCACATCTCTTTGCAGCTAATCAGAGAGAGGGGCTGGGCATTGAAGGAACCCTGGATTAGTAGCTCCAGAGCTGAAGATTTATGAAGTGATTTTATGCATTGTATTCCTTTTCCTGGAGGGACTGAATCCTTCTCTTGACAAAATGAGACATCCCTTTTCTGCTTCCCTCCATTTTGCACAGTTCATGCTCCCCAGGGATGGGAGAAGTTCCTTCAATGAAATATAAACACAAAAAAAAATAAATCAAAATTCAGTTGCTACATGGAGAATAGCAATTAGCATTTTCACTGAGAGTGTTTAAAACCCTTTACATGTTTTAACCCTCTTTTTCTGTTTTCCAGGTGAGGAAATTGGTTTGATTTAAAACTCTCCAGAAAGGCCTAGGCAATCCTGTCACTGAAACACAGAATTTCTTTGTGTAATGGATAGAGTGTGAGATCAGGAGCCAGAAAGCACCAGCTCCTGGATTTTTTCAAACATTCAGAATGGACATGGATTCATTCAGGCAACATCTCAGTTTTACCGTGAAAGGTAAACTATCATGTTGTTGCACCTCCAGCTCAAAAGTATTTAGATGGAAGTGAACTCCAAGTAAAGTCCATATCCAAGTTGCTTTGTGGCACCATGCGGAGGGTGAGATTTAATGCCAGGTAGAGGAAGGAATCCCTTTCCTGAATGAAGGGTCCAGCTGTGTGTTACTGCTGTGCCTGTTGCTAACGTTATTTCTGATGAGGCGTGTTTACTTACTTTCACCATGACTGTCCGGAAATCCCATGGCAAGGAGTGTCAGAACATTTGCCAAATCACTACTTCACCCATCAAGCTGATTGTTTCATGTTATTCGGTCTGGTTCACATTAAGGCTTTGCTCCATTGCTGCCTTTGCTCTTTTGGGGTATATTGATTACTTGTGGTGGGTTTTATAACAAACAGCCCTTTTTGAGGGACTACTCCCTCCTCCTCTCATTGAGCCTGTGGCATGTTAGTAAATATAGTACTAATCTCTTCTCCTTCAGACACGGTCTCTCTAAGGCAATTCATCCAAAGGAATCAAAAGCAAACTCTTTCCACTGGTTAATTACAATTGTAATGTCTTTTGCAAAGCAAACAAGAAAGAAACAGCCTACCTATAAAATGGAAGGAATGTAATAAAACTGAAAGGGGCTTAATTTCTTCTCCTGACAGGAATCTTATTTTTCCATACATCAAAACTGGTTGTAAGAAAGAGAAGTCCTGCAAACAGAGGGAGGCTGGCGCTGCATCAGAGCCAACTGGCTACGTGAAGGGAAAGTCTGGCAGCCTGGAGTCCTGCTGGCTGGGGGTGCACACTGCTGAGCCCCCTCACACCAGCTCAACCCGGGGGGGCTGAAGCCTCTCCAGGGGGCTCCTCCAGAGTAAAAGAGGAGATTTGACTGATAAAGGCAGGCCTCAAAGGCTGTCTCAGATCTGCTGTCTGCCACCTCTGTAAAACTCTACACTGGACAGAGGGGGCCTTACACAGCCCAGGCTTGGAAGTCTGGCATACTCCCCAGCCTCTGATTTAACAATTTCATCTTACTTCCAACCTTAGATGAATGGCAAAAGCATAAGGGATCAGAGAGAAAAGGCTGTTGCTTTGCAAGAGAGAGGCAACACCTTCTTGGAACCCTTTGCAAGTTACGTTAGTACTCCTCATATTTATTTGCACAGTTCCACATTGATCCTGCTGGTTTTACCTATTGGTGAAGAATAGGCTGAATTAATAGAGTGGTAAAACTCTGCTGGAAGGTACATGCTCCAATAATTATTTTTAAAACATCAGTTACTAGTTTTATTTCTGTTATTCATGTGTGGGGTTTATACCTAATTGGCTTTTTGTTGTGCTTCAAGAATTCCTCAGTGTCTTACAGGTAACTTGAGAAGGAGACAAGATGGGATTGTGCTCTGTAAATCCTTTAAAATGTAGGAAGGCACTTTGAAAAGCTGTCTTTTAAAGTGTATTTTGTGCATAATTTTACTTTTGAGATTCATGTTGGTCCCCTGGAAGATGGGTGAGGACTGATAATTCAAATAGCAAAATTCTACTTCTCTAGTTTTCTGAAGGTGCTGTAAGCACTTTGTAAAAGGTAAAATGTGGGGTTTGCCCCAAGGTGTTTATATGCTAAACATTGTATGGAAATGACTGTCAATGGGGCAAGAAAAGAAAGTGGAGGAAGGATGGGTGCTGTCACCCATTAATTTCAGTTAGGCTTCCCTAGGCTTGTTTTGTTAAATGCTTCTCCCTCTCTGAAGTAATGAATTTATGGGTGAGATGATGATAAGAGCCATAGCAGGCCAGACCTGGAGGTTTTTCCACCTTTTGAGCCAAAAGGGGTGATGAGAGTATCAACACTGGTACTAAGAATAAAAGACCTAGAGGAATGGAGTTATTGAACCTTAGAGATGAACCAAAGAAAACTAACCTGGAATTAGGCTGTGATAGAGAGCTTTTTTGAGTTTTCTGACTCAGCTCAACAGCTCTTAATTTATTGGCTGATATATGCTGGTTTCAATATTGTGATCCATAACAGCAATATCCAAATGGAAGTGAGAAACGCAGGTGAGAACAACTTGTCAAGTTGGTGTGGTGTTTGAGTTGTATGCACTCTTTTGGCTATGTGGACACATTGCAGAAGAGGTTACAAGAACTTAAACTGGAAATGCTCACAGCCCTCATGAAAGCTTTGATATATGAAACATGGAGGAAGATTATGCTCTGGGCACATGCCAAAAAATGAGGAGGAGGAGCTGACACTACCTTGGCTGGATTTGAGCTTTCATCACTGGAGAAGAAATCAGCTGGGAGAAGACCTGAGGAGAAAATTAATCTTTGGTAACAGAAAATTATATTTCTTAAACCTGCTACAGGGACTCCCTGCCATAACGTTCTGTTCCCTAGCACGCCTGTTGTGAAAGTGGCTAAAAGTTGTCAAAAAGCACAGTGCCAAGAGACACCGTGTAAAGAAAATATGGGTGTTCATCTCTCACCTGCCCCAGACCTCTTCCTTGGCATCCTCTCACAAGCCTATCACCTCTCTCTGTTTCAGACTCACAGATCCACCTGTCCTGTGAGTGTGAACTGCAAGCCTGGAGAAATGTCTTTCAAACCTTCTGTTTAATAAAAGATGGCTAAACAAGTCAATGTGATCACCAGTCACTGTGTAGGTCCTTGTCTTTCCTGGGAAGTTTGGGAGTCCAGTTGAAAAAGAATTGACAGAAGTAGCGTTAATGGCAAGAGATCCTCCAAGAACTAAAGCAAAACCTCAGGATGTGCGAATAAACATCCATTTCTTGGTATTTCTATACAATCACGTGCTGCTGCTTGTGAGCAGCGTGGTGCAGCTGACACTTTTGATCTCATTCCTCAGTTCTGCTCACCCTCCACCCTTCTAGGAAGGTAGACTGTGCCATTGACTCACCTTTCACATTTGGGCCACTGCTCTGCAGTATTTCATATTGCATCATTTCATACAGCTAATTAAATATTATTAAATATTATTATAAATTATGGCCTATCAGTGGTAAAATTCTGTCACAGATAAGTCTCCACATTTGCTGCTGTAAATCTTGAATGGCTCATTGACGTGTGGCTAAAACACAGCCATAAATCTCTTTGTGAGACGCGCGGTGAGGAAGGAAACACGCGGGCTCTTTTCATGACAGCGGTTACAAGGAAAACACTCAGAGCTCTGCATTGCTGCCAGCCTGATCCCATCGGTGTCTGAAGCAATTAACGAATTCCTGTTGTTGTACTATGGCTGGAAAGTGATAAAAAGAAACAATTGAGTTGCTTTTACCTTGACTCCTGTCACTAAGAAATACAAACACGCATAAAAAGCTTCAGATGTTTTCACTTGAGTTCAAGTCAAACATTGTGAAGTTCACGGTTCCCACCCCCATCTTTTGATCTGGAGCATGATGTAATCAAACTGTTAGCATCTTTTACTTAAAAGTAGGTGTGCAGCTAACACATACCAGCTCTGAAATACTCTTAGATGCTGCTAAAAATCCATCCAGGTGCAAGAATTGCCATTGTTTTGAGGAAATCTACACTAAACTATTTTCTCCTATTTTTGTATTGTAAGATACAGACACAAAGGAGAAGGCGCACAGAGACAGATTGCAGGAAGAATATATGGAGCTGCCGCTGTCTCTTTCCTAAATACAGTATGAGTCTACAAATACTTAATCCAGTACTGCTGAATTCCTGTCCTTCTCCTGCTCTGTTTCTGGGGAATCCCGTGCATCAGCCCAGAGGCTCACCTTGATGGGACAAAATGGGATGAGTCAGCCAGAAACCAAATCCAATCAAAATCAGGGCGGGGGTGAGGGAGAGGTGTTTTTTGCCTTTTTTGGGACCAAAATTAAATCCCCTGGGGGCAAGTGAGAGCCAGAGGCGGTAGAAGGAGGGAACAGCAGTGCCAGCTGAGGGTGAGACCCTGTTCCTGGGAACCAGGGAGGGTCAAGCCCCATGGGAGTTTAAGCACTTGGTGGTGTTGAGCGCTAAATGGTACTTGGCAAAAGATGCCTCTGTCCTGTAAAGGACATCAGCGCAAAGCTGCGAGCTGGGGGCAACTGCAACACACTGGATTTTGCATGCATTTTTGGAAGAGAAAGCCCGAATGTTTGGGAAACTACAAGTGGGAGGCTGTTCCCTGCATGTAGCATGGGGAGGCAACGATATGAAAGGAGGCATTAACGAGGAGTGCGGCTGCAGCACCAGCTCAGGAAAGGCGCTTGGTGCTCACTTACATCCCTTCTATTCCATCAAAGCTCGAGCACTTTGCCGAATAAAAGCATATGGGACCAATAAAGCAGATTTAAGGGGATGGAGTCCAGGTGGCAAAAGGGTATAATGGGAAGTGACTTATGGTAAAATGTTGCATTCAAAACTCTTCTGTTGGTTTAGGTGACCCTGTAAATCCAGGCCCTGCTTTTAGTCAACGGGACTACTCATGAGAGCTAAATTGCTTGTGTTGCAGGATTGAGCCTACTGAAAGGAAGACTTTTCAAGGAGGTCCAAATAAATGTTGTAACTCATGTTCATAGTGCTCTTGTTTTTTAGCACTAACCCGGTTGTGAGCACAGCCAACCAATTTGCCGTAATTTGTATATTTGGTTGGCATGTATTTACAGAGGGAAGATCTGGATTAATTTTAAAGAACTACTTTGCCCCTGGTTTCCATATCCTTACCTTAATCCCTCTCCACAAAAGAAGCTCAAACAAAACCCCGAAATCTCCCCCCCGGCTACTTAACTGAAAACTTGAAAGCAAACCCTGCACAGTGTACCTTTCATACGCACATAGGTACCTTGCAGTGAAATGAGAAACAGCAGAAGAGCTTTGCAATATCCATGACAGAATGGGCAAGGAAAAAACAAAAAGCCTTCAGTAAAATACTGCTTTGCTAGATCTTAATAACAGAAAAAGTCCCCCTAGAAATAAATCCTCAACATGATTGTCATATGAAAGAGAATCCTTCCACGTTGAAACCAAATGTTCAAAAGCTCTGTGCTTTGTTTTATTAATGCCCATAATTTATTCTTCTTAGAAAACATCCCTTGCAGGCTGCCAGAGCACTCAGTGTGGTGTACATCATAATAAAAACAGCTTAGAAGGCAAAAACATTAGAACAAAAACAAAACTCTGAAAGCTTTAGTGAATAAAACCATGCAGGGGGGTCTGGAAAAAGGACACAGATGTTGTGAGGAATCAAAAGCAGAAGATAAATTATAAGCAGAAATATAAACTGAGCTTTGCAAACAAACGAGTCATTTTAGAAGTCTCAAATAGTCATATGTTAAACTCAAGTCAGAGATCATTTGTGTAGTGCAAAAACCTTCACTGCACAGCGGCTCCTCCCTGCAGTGCCCAAAACCAAACAGGCCAGTTTGCTCTTAGTTTTTTCTCCAGAACTGAGTGGGTTTTGATGCAGGAGCAGCTGTCACTGTGATTGATACCTGCTCGGTCTAGCACTCAGAAGGCCCTAGTCCTTATTGCAGTTGGGCTTTTAGCTTCCTTTCACAATGGATTTTATATGGGCTTCCCCTGAAAAGCAAAGATGAGTTGTTCATTCACTTGACATAGCTTTTGTATTCTAGTTGCAGGCAATAAGAAATTGTTATTTTTTTCTTCTGAAAATATCAATCAATTTCCCCAACCCCCAAAACATTGAAATGTTTATGTTCTCTCTGGATAATGAATTCTGTTTCAAGAAAATGAAAATCCAGGTGCATCAGTAATGGTGATCAACCTGATGGTCTTGAATTATGAATGCTGCATGAACAACCCAAGTCATGCCAGGGCAGTTGGACCAATAGCTTCTTGCTGGCACAGCAGCTGAGGGGTGGTTAAAATTCTTCACTGGGCTTCAAAGGCTGGTCTTACTGTATGACTTGCAAATCCACCTGTGTGCGACCCCTGCCTTGCAGTGGGATTCATTGGAAGTTGTTACTTCTTCCTCAATAAGCCTTTTCTGGAGTTTCTTGGCATCTCAGTTCTCTAGGGTTTGTTGGCTCTATTTGCAGCTCTGTGTGTTGGCTACTCTCACCTATGGATTGTTGTTATCCTCTGGTACATTGCTTTTTGGTGAAAAAGGTATAATGAGTGGGCAGTGTGTAGCTATCATACTGGTTCTTTCTTTTTTTTTTTTTTTTTTTAATTTTCTCTAATGTTATCTACACATCCCTTGTTCCTGGTGGATTATCTCTCTTCAAGCCTTTACAGCCATGTTTCAACACTGGATTTTCTGTAGCAGGTAATAGCAACCTTGAGATTGGTGGTCTTCCCTTCTGAGGCATATCTATATCAAGTTTCTTGAAGGGTTTCATTAACTTGATCCCTAGTTACAATTTGGAGTTACTGTTTCATTTAAGAAATTTGTACATAGTGTTCAGAATGTGGAGTTTGACACAACTCGGACATATTGTACAAGACTCAGAGCTTCGAAATGAGGTGGAGCTGTGTCTGTGCTAGATTACAGAGATGTTGTCTGGGATAGGGTATAGGTATTGGCTTTGGGCAAGAAAACCAGTAGATGAGAAGGGACAGGAGGTGTAAAAAGCAATGTTTTAGTGATATGGAAAGCAGATAAAGGAGTTGTGGTGTCAGCCCTCAAGCCGAGAAGTAGGATCTTGTGCGATATTGGTAATACTCTGCTCTCCCCTGTGGCCCTGTTCTGGCCTTATCCAGAATCTTGAGTACCCTGCGTCATGGCCCAAGTGATAAAGCTTTAAGCTACCTCAGCAAGTTCATGGTCTCTCAGTGGAAACATTCAGCCCATGCAGAGCCTTATCGTGCTGGTCAGGGAGAACTGAGCTTTCGTTAAGATCTTTATGATTCTTCACGTGTCCATGCTTCATCTCTCCATGCACGTTTACCCCCAACTCCAGTTTATGGCCATTTATCTTCCACTCCCAACTCCCTGTGGTAGATACCCTCAAGGAGGTGGATCCTGCTGACGTGGTTTTGTAAATCTGTGCCATTTTATAGCTGCTCATAGCCTGGTATATTGTGGTCAACAAAGCTCAAGAGAGGAGGAGGATTAATTTATTGGTGAAGGGTCTTTAGAAGTTCTGCATCTGATGACTTTTCAAAGCAAAGATATGTTTTTACATAAACTGAGGATAAAGGATACCATAAATCCCCGCTGGTGGCCAGTCTATTGGAAATAAAGCATTTCATGGCAGGAGAAGTGTCACAAAACCTTTGGAGTTTGAGCAAAACTGTTATCCAGCCTAAATACTGTAAATTAAGGGTTAAGTAAAGGAAAATATGTCAAAGCAAAGCCAGAGATACAAGACCACATCACCCAGTCAGATTGCAGCCATGCCTAGAAGGTAGCCAGGCAAAGTATGTTTTTTCCATTAGCTCAGCTTATGCAATTATGCTTGTACAGAATTACACATTTCTGCACAATTCTGGCCACAGAAGCCATTTCTTCATGCTCAGACCTGTTTGCAGGAGGTGAAACTGAGCTGGGACATTGGAGCTGCAGAGAAACTCCTAATGAAGCAAAACCGCATGAAGTTGTACTTTGCAGGGGGTGGATGGCTGGATTAGGCGGTGTACTAAGTAATCCCCCGGGATATTTTTCAACTGTAATTTACACTCAATCATAAAATATGGAACAGATTAACAGTAGGAGGGGTTGTATATTTCTTGTAAGTCACAATCTTCTTTTATTCACGACTATCTACAGTGCAATAGTTTGAAGCACATTTTCTTATGGTTGATTTTAGTGCTGTACTACCCATGGTATATTTAACTGCCAGTATAATTTTCTGATGTATGTATTGACAACAATGCTGTTTAAAAAAGAGTGCAGAAAATGAAGGGATTAAAAAGAGCTACATTCAAAAAGTCTTTATTTCTAGCAGGCTGGGGTATCTGTAAACGCAGCTTTTAAAAATAGGATCTTAACGTTAGCTCCGGAAATCCATATATAGGTGCTCAATGTGTGGCCTGATTTAAGTATATAGCTACTCTCTCTGATTGCACAAGATCAAGAGATGTTCAGATTTCTTATTCTGATGAGGAGGACAGCTGCTTTAAAGCTGAGCCTGTATAATCTTTTCTCTTGTGGAGCTGCAGAGGTTCCATCTTACCCACTGTCATCTCCTTAAACAATGAATATTGAAAAAGAAAGAATGATTTTTTTAGCTTGAATTAACCTTGCAGTACAGCCAGGCATGTGCTACATATGAAAGCATGAAACTATGCCCCTCAGTAGATTTTCTCCTCTCCTCATTTGCAACAATGCATTTGTTGTAAAATCAAATTCCCGAATATGCATTTCTGAACCTAGGCGTATCTGGAAACTTGTAATTTTAGTTTTCATGAGACTGGATGTTTTGCATGATCAAAATAGGATATTGTTGGATTTGTAATTCCTTATCCAAGACTTGCAATCCACTGTGTGTCCAGCTGAGCTGTTCCTTCAGATGGGAAGTAGTTGCCTGCCTGGAAACTTCCTGAGTGCACCAGCTATATTCCCATGCGTGTCCAGCCCTGCCCTGATCTAAGCGGCTTGTGCCTTGCTGCTGCCTGAAACTGAGTCCAGAAAGGAGATCCGACACCTCTCGCCAGGGCTCACCAGAGAGGAGGTTTGATAAAACACAGTGACAGCCATGGTCTGGAAAGGAGTGATGGTGGCTCTGCACAGACGCTCCCCTTAGGGCTCTTAACTACCTGTTTAGACTTATATGTGTCAAAACCACATGTTTATGAGTAGAAATCCGTTCCTAAAGCCCTTCCTGTGCTTTTTAGGTCCTTAAAGATGGGCACTGGCTTCCACTTGCAGTAATGTGTGCCCCTTCGACTGTGCCCTGCCCCTGGCTGAACTGTGCTAGTTGGTGTGCCTTAATTCTGACGATGCATTGTCTAAAGCAATACTGCTGCTCCCCAAGGCATCTCGAGACAGCAGTGTCTGGTTTGCTAAATAGCCCAAGTTTGTTTATACAGAATGAGAGAGAGTTGACTAAGATTTATTTGAACTGAGTATGACTCAAAGAAGTTGATAGCCGTATGACCAAGAATGCTGTGGTGTCAAACAGGGGGAAAGATCTACCAAAATATTTCTAGATTGCAGTGAATGTATTGGGAAATATTAAATCATTCTGTTTCTTGTTAACCGTGCTGAAATGAGATGAAGTGGGGAAGCTTGTGCTTGTCTCCAAAGACAGGTAATATATAAACTCTGTAGATGTGTAGAAGTCTTTTATTTTGTTATGTAAACATGCACTTGGAACAACAAGTTTAAGCCCCTCTGCTGTAGAATGGATGTATTTTCCTGGGGCAACAAGTCATTAGAAGTGATATGCTGAAATTTAAAAAAATGGAAAAATTACATTAAAGTCAGATAGGGATCAAAGGATAATGGCAGGGCAGGCTGCACATCAGCTTCTAAGGGAAGTAAGAAGCATCTTCTTTTAAATGGAATTCAAACAAGTGCTGGGGAGCACAATGCTGGGAACAGCCTGCTGTGAGGTGGGGAGACCTTCTGTACGTTTGTTAATTTGTTTCTTCTTTTTCAGTACTTTTCATGCTCCCTTGTGTTAAGATACTTAGACATTTTGCATCTAGATATTGCAGAACATTTATTTAAAAAAAATATAATTGCTTGCATTTAGTACTAATGTAACTCTAGCTGGATTTGTATCTAAAATTATTTGACTTGACATACAAAAATACTGATGACGTATTTTAAAATTTCTAAACCAAACACTTGAGATGTGGCTGCTCCCGTGGCCTCTGTGCATCATCACATACTCTGTGCTGTCTTTCCAACAGCAGCCCTGCTCCATTTACCATAAAGACCCACCACCTATTCAGCAGCTCCCAAAAGCTTTGGTTTTATTCTTCTGTTCAATGTTCTTTCTCTTGAGGGACTGATGGTGAAGGACGGAGTGGTAGGGAGCAGGAAGAATGGATGACGAGTCCGTGGGGAGATCTCACAGCGAGGTTTGAGTTTGTCTGGGGCATGAGGCAGGATTTATTTCAGGATGAGGAATCTTCTTCCCCAGTATTCATGAGCACACACTTTTTATGGGTGAGATGTAGGCTCTGCATGCTGTTGTGCTGGTGGCGGGGGAGGGTGTATGACAGACAGATGGACACAACCCCACTCCTGGATCCTGTTGTGGCTGTGAGCATCTTTTAAAACTCCTTTCCCTTGAGATAAACTAACAGTGTGACCCGTGGTCTCTGAGGGGCTCAAAGACTCCCAGAGAAGATGATCTTCGGAGAGCTCAGCCGTTAAATGCAAAAAAGTTGCACACGGTGCTGAGCATACACAAAGATCTCTTAAAGATTTATAACGTGACCAAATCTGGCTGGAATTTGATAGGGATGGATGAACGTATTCACTTAACAAAGGCCATTCTTCCCTGGTTCTTGAAATCCAATCTGTTGCTCCAGGGTATTGAAGCCTGAGATCTGTTTATGGAAAAGACAGAGAGATTTGTTTAGCAAAGTGTTTATTTTTTTGTTTTATTCTCAGAAAGAGTTGGTATATCTTGCCTTAAACTAAAAATAGATTAACTCCCCCCCACACACACTCTTTCCAGTACAAAAATGGTCAGTGCAAATATTAGTTTGTCAGGGTAATAAACAGCAAAAATCAAGATCTTACAAAGAAAACTGTTGTTTAACCTTAAAGAGGCACACTGCCGCTAGCCTGCCTTGTAACTTTAACATAGAGTTTCTCTAAAGGACCTTCCTTTGACCTGTGGGAGCTGCAGCGTTTGCTACTGTATCCCCATGGAAGGGTAATAAACTCCATCTCCTCTGTTCCCAGCCTATCTATGGTGATATTTGGATTTCACGTATGCTACACGTTAACAGCTTCTATTTCATATCCGGCCAAGTAGGAAGCCCTCAAAATAATTTAAAATTGCATTTACAAGAAAAGAATTTATAAAAAATGAACAATCAAGCAAACAGTCCCTCCAACTCCCTAAATATCCAAAAGCTCTGCTGTTCTTATCTGGATGCATAAATTTAAAACTATATGCCCTCCAGTAAAAGTGGTCTGAGCTTAGAAAAGAGAGAACTTGTAGGCTGGTTTAGGACATGGGATTGAAAGCTTGGGTGCTCTGCTTTTGTAGTTAAATTGCAAAAAGCAGATAAAACCACTCTGGTTAGTAGATTCTCATGAAGACCTGTGAAAATGAAGAAAATAATCCTATCTGCTACAGAATAGTTCTATTAAATGATCAGAAGGAGTTCGGCACCACCTTGTTATCTGCACATGACCTCTCCTGAGGCATCTGTGGCCAAAAGAAAAAAAAAAAAAAAAGAAAAGGGACTAAAAAAGGACAAATTAAACAAGTGCCTCAGACCGCTGCATTTGAAAGCAGATCTTCAGGACAGGGATGATTTCCATAGAGTCATTTCAGGCAAAGGTCACATGTGTGCATATAAAATCATTCCTGAAAGCAGCGCCTTTGTCCCCCAGCCATCTCCCAAAGGAGCCATTGTCCCGCGGGGCAGCTGGCACCCTGACTTCACCACGCAGCATAGGGATCCCAGGCCCGGGGTGGCCAGGCAGCCCCCCAGAAACCAACCTGGGGCCAAGGAAGCTCGCGATCTCCCCAGGCAAGCACATCTACAGGACCTGCCAAAAGAAAAAGGGCGAAGTGAAGTTTTCATATCAAACTTCAGTCATGGAGAAAAAAGACTCGTTGGTACGGTAGGAGCATCTTCCCTCCCCTTCAGTCCTGTGTGTTTTTCTGGCTCGTTGAAGTAGTCTTAAATAAATATAATTACAAGCAAAGTCAGGCTATGAAGTAGCGTGAATGTGTTTTTGCCAAGTGCAACTTGGATTGGGATTTGGCAAGTTGGAAGCCTTTTCAGTGTGCGTTCAGGGGTGATACTGGAGGTGCTCTGGTTCATAAATAAAGTAGAAAGTATTATTTAATGCACAGAGAAGAAAGTGTATTTTAAAATTCATAGTAGATCTCTTATAGCTGTTTTGCCTTCTGAAGATGCCTTCTCTCAACCTTTTTAGTATGAAATGCCTTTCATATATATTGTTACCTTATAGCAATGTTAAAATTGGCATCCAGCACAGACACAAGCTAAGTACCTTGATTTCTGTTTGTATTCACTTCCTACAATATTAATATTATGCAAATATGTAATTACGAGTTTAAAGCTCCCACATCACTTGGCTTTAGATTTATATTAAAATTTCTAGTGCCTGGAGCTTTACTGGCAGATTCTTTGGTTTAAAATCAATCTGTTTAAATAAGGTTCTTACTACAGGTACCTCTACCTAAGCCTTTTTCTCCAAAGGAAATGTATTAATTTCTTTAATCTGAGCAGTAACATTTCAAGGATGCATAATTTTTTTCATAACTCCTTATGCCACAAACGTAAAGCGTTGATTAGAGAGGCAAGCTGATAAGGAGTTAATAAAGCAGCGCATGCCTCTCCATATGGTTGGACTCATAATGGTTTTGATTACTCTGATTTTGAAGTATTAATCATTGCATTCCTCTTTTGAGTCTCTTTTGCTTCTGATTTGTTTAGATTTTAATTGTGATTTGCTTCTAATTACTACTGATCTATGCAAGCTTCCTGTAAGCATGTGCCAGTGCAGCGCAGGCTGCTCCTTCTTCCCACATCTGTGAGGGAAACACTGAGCTCCACAAGTCAAAGAGGGGTGCTGATTTGTCAGATTCAAAAACAGAGCATTTCTATTGCTGTGCAGGTATTGCTCCCCTTTTTGAAAGACTTGTGTTACCGAAGAGGTGTCAGAGTTCTTGTCTGCAGCTTACAGGAGTGCCCCAGCCCTCCTCACTGCACCTGCCATGGGGAGCTGGGCAGAGTATGGGCTGGTGAGTAGAAGGAGATAGCAGGAGGATGCTCTGCCAGCACCTGCCCACAGGGTGACCTTCTGAACTGCTCAGGGACAGCTACTGACATTTTTAGATTAAGAAAGAGCGTTTAACACTGTCCCGCATGACATCCTGGTCTCAAAATTGGAGAGTTATGGAGTTGGTGGATGGACCATTTGGTGGATAAGGAGCTGGCTTGATAACCACAAAGGGTTGCAGTCAATGGCTCAATGTCTAAGTGGCAGCCAGTCCAAGTGGTGTTCCTCAGGGCTCAGTACTGGGACCAGTGTCGTTTAATGTTTTTGTAAGAGACAAGGACAGTGGGATAGCGTGCACCCTCAGCAAGTTTGCTGATGACACCAAGCTGTGTGGTGTGGTTGACGTGCTGGAGGGGATGCCATTCAGAAGGACCTGGAAAGGCTTGAGAGGTGGGCTTGTGCGAATCTCATGAAGTTCAACCAANTTCAGCCTGGAGAAGAGAAGGCTCAGGGGGGGGATCTTATAGCAGCCTTTCAGTATCTGAAGGGAGCTACAGGAGAGCTGGAGAGGGACTCTGTCAGGGAGTGTAGCAATAGGACAAGGGGTAATGGTTTTAAGTTGGAAAAGGGGAGATTTAGATGAGGCATCAGGAAGAAATTCTTTGCTGTGAGGGTGGTGAGGCACTGGAACAGGTTGCTCAGAGAAGCTGTGGCTGCCCCATCCCTGGAAGTGTTTAAGGCCGGGCTGGATGGGGCTTTGAGCAACCTGGTCTAGTGGGAAGTGTCCCTGGCCCTGGCATGGGGGTTGGAACTCGATGATCTTTGAGGTCCTTTCCAACAGTTCTATGGTTCTACTATTTATTCTACAAAATCTTGCCTCATTTCAGAGGATGTAACAAGACAGTTAATCTATGAATTTAAAGTCACTGTAGCACCATAAAGAATGCCAGCTGAGAGTGAATGTCAGATAGCTAGCAATATGTTAGCATTATTCAGGAAATAGGAGCACTCTCAAGCAGCCTTTACTCAATGGAATCCTCCAACATCAGTTGAACTGGAGCATGGTTCTAGACTGCCAGGCCACATGTGCAGGACTAACCCATGAGCAGATGCTCCCAGACAGGTCTATGGGCTTGTGTTTACACACAAGCCAACCCACTGGGGCATTTTTCTGCCAGATATGATTTGCAAGGGGAGAAGGTGCTGACCTGAAGAAAGGATGAATTTACTGTTCTGTCCATCCTGTAGCAAAAGTTCTTAGAGTGAGTGCAGGTAAGACATTTTGAAACAAACACCAGAGGGAATCACTCCAGTGTTACAGAGAGCCCCATGCAAACCTGGGACAGAATTTGAAGATTTCCCTCAGAGCTTTGCAAACAACAAAGCAGAGGGGAGGAATACAGCCCTGGGACACTCCATCCCACACCTTATGTTTTCAGTGTCTTTACTCCAGCAGCTCAGCTCTGCAGAACTGTCCAACTCAAGTGCAAGTCCTTGAGGTGGGATTTTGTTAAGTCAGGAAACACCAGCACTCTTGACAAATAGCAGTAAAAGAGACAAAGAGAATAATTTTCAAGGCAGAAGGTAACATCTACAGAATATTTCCTTACTTATTGGTGCATACTTCCCTTTGTAGAAGAACATTTTCAGCTGTATGTACCTGGTGCCATTGATGAATGTGACAGCTTGAAATCGTTTTCTGGCCATAGCAGGAGAACAGGGAGTGGGCCAAGGGCTGGTGGGGGTTACTGGAGCTGTGACAGAATAGTGGTGGGTAACCCATGTTGTGACAGCAGCAGAGGGACTGAGGGATCTGCCTTACACCAAATTCAGTGTCAGGACTACCAAGGCTGGGACAGAGAAACTGACTGCAGCTGCAAGGACTGTGAGAAATTGCTACCCCTTTCAGTTGTTCCAGTCCACAGTTTGGTATGTCAGCGCAGCCTTGGACATGAGTGATGGTGGGAAGAGGCCAAAGGCAGCCTGGTCCTCATCTATATCAGCATTGGTGAAGAGTTTTGGGTGTGATACTTTGATTTTAGAGATTGCATTGGTTGTATGAAGAGAAAGAATGGCTTGTTTCAGCCATCTTTGGAGAAAGAAAAGTATGAGCTTGTGGCTGGGGTCTGGTACCTGCAGCAGGTGATCATGATGGAATCTAGAAGATGGGGATGATGGCTGCTCTGTGCAGCCTGAGTGTGTGGCTCAGGCCAGGAAAATCATTCCTCAAAGAGTCTCTTTGCATCCCAAAAGGAATTTTGGCTGAGACAAAAAATATCCTGTGGATGAAAACATAGCACTACGAGGAGATGAGGAGAAATGTCCTGATGAAATAGCACTTTGTAGATGATTAAGTTCCCATCACCTGTATGTACTTGCTTTCCTTTCTTTCCATGCTGATTCTGTACAGCTAAGGTGCCAGTGAAGACAACAGGCAAACCCAAACCAAGGTCACCTCTTCAGGGTGGGACAGAGGAAAGGGATCACTGTTATAAAATTGGATGAAATTCCCTTGGAAATGATGGCCCTTCATTCAGTATAAATGTAAGAAGCTCTTAAATGCCTGTTGGATAGCCAAAGCAATAGGATTCCTTTCCCTGCTGAGGGAAACAGCATTTTTTGGTACATTCTTTGTAAATGACAGGATTGTACTAAAGAATAGCTTGATGACACAATGTAAGTCATCTCTTAGAGAAATCAGCCTGAAGAGTCCCAATCTCAGCTGGCTACCAAGTCCAAAAGGATTAATTAGTCAGGTCGTTTGTGCTTGACCACATAGATTCAATGCATCTAAATAGGCTCTACTTTTTTAATATCCCTTAATGTATATTGCACTTGTGTAGTACAACTGAAATAGCACATTAACAGTAGACTAGTGACCACAAGGATGGTTACTTCCTTCCAAAGCAGGGGGAACAAGAACGAAAGATTCTCTTTGGAAGCTCCAAAACTCTGTTCTCTTATTATCTTTTATCTTTTTTTTACCCCTAACCCTAAGATGTTGTTTTCTGCCCTTCCATTGCTCTGCCCAGCCAGGCCAGTGTTCCCCAAGGATGGTAGGAGGTGGTTGTGGCAGTTGCTGCTGGCAGTGTCAGGCTGGTTTGTTTGCTGGAGCTGCCATTTCTCCAAAGGCCTCCCACGCCTCTGCCCTGTGTCCTCTGTCCTGCAGCTTGACTGTGCTTCCACTTGCCTTTATACAATGGGGCTTTGGGGTTGGCTTATTTGTTTTATTTATAATGTGTCAGAGTAGAAAGCAATGAAAGGAGAAGGTTGTTTTCTTAACCCGATACCTTCCAAACTCACGTTGAATTATCTGCAGAATCAAGCAGATGCTCCAGCGTGCTTAGGCTGCCTACAAGCAGGGGTATGAACATGAGGTTATATCATTTTCAAAACAGCTGTCGTGGCCAAAGCTACCACTGAGGAAGCTTGTACCTGCTTCTGCTCTGTCTTAGTGCAAAGTGAACCTCCTCTGCCAAATTCAGTTGTGTCACCTGAAGATACTGCTTCTTCCTGACAGCTTCCATTGCCCATGCTGGCTTCTTCACTCAAAGTATGTTGTGTTTGGGCATTTTGGGGATTTTTTTAATTTTTTTTTCTATTGCTGGAAAAGGAAATGTCTCCACCCTCTTCACCAGAGAGGTAGTTTACTCAAGTCTGGGCTACATGGGTCGGATCAGATGTTTCCTTCAGAGGTGTTTGGTTGGAACATGCTGGAGAAGGGGCAGCAGCAGACAGCAGAAGGATGCTAAATTAAATAGTCCCAGCTGTTCTGCTGGCTCTCTGTGGATGCCCAGGAACATCTGTCTCTGCCCTGAGAAATTTCAACATATATAATTACAAGCTGACTTCAGTCTTGTGTGCTGTGAAAAAGGGATTTACTGGGGTGGGGAGGAGATGTATCTCTTTTCTGTGAAGGCTCAGAAAAGCAGAGCTGCTTTTGTTTTGCAGCAGTTGGCAATCATTAAACTCAAGAGCTGATTATTTCTGAAAATCTTGTGTTGCCAGATGAAAAAAAAAAAGATGAGAGAATCAAAACTTAACTCAGTAAGACTATCTGCTTTAAAATATTGAAGAAAACTGTTAATATTTCAGTGGCTACAGTATCCCTGCAGTCCTTGTTTAAACCATTTAAAAAAATGATTCTTTATTTCCTTCCAAAGTTTTATGCTGAAAAGGTAAAAAAAGTATTTATATCCAAAAACCCCCTGATAACCCTTATGTGAACCCATACTAGTAGAGAGCTGCATACTTTTTATTTCTAGCACTTTCCTTATTTTTTTATATTGTATTCCTGCAGAGCTTGAAATGTATTCAGTCACACATTACGATACGAGTTTTTAAAAAATCCTGCAAAGGATCACATTGTTTTGTTGTTGAAATGTTGCTTATACTTTTCTCAGCCGGAGAAAACAGGGAGTACTGTTCCAACAGGATGTTTTTCCCTTTGTACTTACATTTGTCATCTTTGCACTTGGTTGAAAAAAAAAAAAAAAGCTGGCGTTTGACTAAAGTGGTGGTGACACAGTTCAACTCAGGAAAATTTGTGATGCTTGGAAAGTGGCCCATCTGTCCTAAATGACCTAAAAAGTAATATACAATTGTTTTAAGCTTTTGTGTTTTGCCACTAAAACAGGCAGCAGCAGATGCATGGTTGGAAATGCGGTGAGCTGAACACACGCTGTGGTGACAGTGACACTGCTCCCCTGGGAGCAGCAGCGAGTTGGGGGGAAGAGAAGAGCTTGCCTGTGCTCTGCCCCCCTCTCCCCTGCCCATGGGGTGCTGCTTATTTACAGTGCTCAGCTTGGGGTTCAGAAGCAATAGCGTTTTATGACTCACTGTATCTCACAGACATTCTGCTGCCAGGGCTGAGGACCTGGGAACTCCCCCAACTGCAAAACCTGCGAAAGAAAGGGCATTTTTTAACCTGTTTTGACCCACAGTGGTGGGAGTGGTTGGTTGGGGTGAGAGGGATGGAACTGATGGCAAGGATGAGCCTGTCTGCCAAGGCTGCTGGTTGATGCAGAGGAGATCCGAAGGTGTAGGTTCCAGTGGCAGATCTGTAGTCTACCAAATAGTTTTATTTATGTTCTGAGAGAAAAGCACAGAAAAAACAAGTTATTTTCAAGCTATTCAGATATCTTACCCCTCCCAAAAGCTGTGACATGTCTTTCAAATAAAAGCCAAAACAGTACCCCCAAAAAGGAGTTGCAGATGGGACTAAGTCTGTGACAGTGTTAGCTGCATTCTCCTTTTCTGCATTTTTCTTTGGGCAGAAGCCTGTGCAGTTCCCATTCTATCCTCCTCCACATCAAAGTTCATGGAGCCACTCCGTGAATCAGATCAGATTAGTCAGCTTTTAATAACTGGTGGTGGTTGTTTTTTTTCAGAGGATATCTGAAAAAGGTGTCCTGGTTTCTTCAGGATGTTTTTTTTAATAGAGGATTTCCTTCTTTTTATGCTGCATTGACTGCATCTAGTCATGCAGTCTTGCAGTCCATGTGCAAATAAAACAGCTCCACACTTGAATCAGGTTTGTGTGAAGTAGGTTCATGCCCCCGAAGGCACTGAGCCTTTTTCAGTCTCAACTACAACGCTGCCTGTCCTATGTTTGTACATTCATTTACCGTGCCAAAAATGTTTTCATAGGTACAGGCACCCATAGGTCATCATAACAGCATCCCATTCTTCAGTATTGAGATGCCTCCTTGTGCACAGAAACAGGAGGAAAAAGTGCCCACCTGAGGGCATGTCCCTGCTTTTTGTGGGGGAATTTCCAGCCCTCATCCCACTTTGCTTTTTCCCCAGAAGAAGTATGAAGGTTGCAGAGCGTGGATGGCTAAAGCCACAATGGCAGGCAAGTTGAGAACAATATTCCTAGTGGCATATCCCTTTAAATTGAAATCAAATAGGGTCTTGGTATTTAGTGGTGGTTGGTTTGTTGGTTTGGTTTTTTTTTTTGTGGGTTTTTTTTTGTTTGTTTGTTTGTTTTTTGTTTTGTTTTTTTGTTTTGTTTTGTTTTGGGTTGGTTTGGTTTGGTTTGTTTTTTTTTTAGATTAACGAGAAGAAAAATATTAATTAAAATACTTCTTTATTTGATCCAAGTGCCAAAAACGTTTTAACATTTTTTTTTTAAAAAGAGATTTAAAGCAAGCAAAGAAAACAAACTCAAAATAAACAAAACAGTATTAATTATATCCACATTTTACTTGTAGGGAAGAGATTAGCACTTGGAAATTTTTTAATCATAACCAAGCCTTGAGTTTGAAAATTGTGCCAAAATAGAGTTTGAGTTGAGTGTAAATACGATTAAGTAGGAGATATATGTTACAGGATTATTGTCGAAGTCCCCACAAGAAGTTTCATATACCCTGGAAATTCAGAGTTAATATTCTACTGTGAAAGGTTCAAATAAGGTAAAGGGTGTACGTAGAAGTTACACAAAGAAACTTGGAACGTGATTTGAAATCTAGAAAACCTGCTTTAATGCATCTTTAAGTAGCTTTCCCATATTTATTCTGTTTGATTTTGGGTTTTGTTGTTGTTTTGGTTTGTGTTTTTTTTTTTCTCCTTTGCTTTAACTCATTGTTTTTAAACGGCTATGGATTTTGTGGAACGGAATAGGTTGTATCACTTGTAAAATTCCAATAAAATAACAATAATTGTGTGTGACACATACAAGGTACTCTTGAGGCCTCCGGGCTGCTGACAAAGTAGGTGGGTGATTTTCACAGTACTGAAGCCTACACCTCTTTTAAAAAGATGCCTGTAAAACAATTGATGGGCACCTGTGTCACCATCTCGAACAGAGGAAAGCAAGGATGAGGATGTGAAGACTTACTTAACCTCACATGACCTGCATTAAAAACATTTATGGGAGCTTTGGCTCGATGTTTCATGCATTCCCCTTCATGAAAAAGTGATTTTTCATCATGGAACAGTTTTTAATTCTGCAGCATGATAAAATTTTTATATATGACTATCTTAAGGAATAAAATTCTGAACTAGGTACACTTTGGTGAAGTATTTATACTATTTCTTAATAATAATAATAATGATAATAATAACAACAACAACAACAATATTAATAATATTGTCAAGAAGCTGAATTTGGAAAATGTTAGTTTCTTTGAAGATGATGAAGGTAGGCATGTCGGATTTGTTAATGCTGTTATGTCATACGTCTGGGTCACAGGGAGAGGTGTAGTACTCTGTGTTGGAGCAGTTGGCCTGTTGGCTGTAGTACTGCTGGGAGAAGAGAGATAGGTATTCAGACATGCAAAGCTTTTTTCAGGTCCTTTTTCCAGCTAACGTGGCTGCTCTGGCAAAAGAGGTGACCTCGCTTCTGAGTCCTGCTTTGCTTGTATGTGGACATAAATGGCGATTGTGTGATTCTGATGCCTACAGGCATCAGAAGCAGCTTCAGGAGCTGCAGTGCTCTCACCAAATCCACAGCCCTCGTTTAGCCACCCAAGCTGCTGTATCTGACTTGGGATGTAGGAGAGTTTATTCCTGTACTGCATCAGACCATTCTTTTTTTTTTCACCAGGATACCCGCCGGGGTTTCAGTCTTTATCCCACTAAGTATACAAGTGGTTTACATCAGTCAAGCAGAGACTGGGATTCAGGTCCTCCCTTGGCCAGTGGTTCCTCTTATGTTGCTGGGAAGGCAGAGCACATAGGCTCAGTTTCAGAGCCATGCACCCCATACACCTGTTTCATGCAGGACGTGGCTTGGTAGCCACCCTGGGGCAGTGCTTACAGCAGGGTGAGGCGAGCAGGGATGTGACGTGCTTTGCTGGTTGTCCTAAGTGCAGTTTGGGCTGGATCTGGGTGCTCAGTTCCCGGCCCTGTGAATCCTGCAGGCATTATCTAGGGTGCTCAGAAATGTTGATGGATCTATAGATGCCTAAGGTGCTCAGTGCCTCAGGGGCTGGGCTGCAGCAAACTGCAATTTTGAAGATTTTAATTTGTTGATGATTTTCCCTGAGGATCTGGCACCCCTTTATGGATCTTTCTGGTCAAGAAAGTCATCCTCAGCACCCTCTTGCGTGAAACCAGTCCCTACGTTTGCATACCTTTCCCCTCAGGGCGGTGATGAGCAGATAGATAATTAGTGACTGTTGTCAAGCCTGAAGGTGCTGTCAGGTGGTGTTTTGAAGCTGTACTTTCATGAGCACAGCCTGGTTTGTGAGTCTTCCCAGTCTCATGGGGTATCAACTGGCATGGTGGTGCAGCTCCTCAGCAGCTGGTCCTGTGCCATCTGCCACGGAAATTACCTCCTTGACAAAATTCAGCTCTTACACTTGTAAGAACAGAAGATGCTGGCAGAAGCTGCTGCAACACTCACACGTCCTGAAGCCCAAGGAAGGGACAGCAGAGACCCTTGTTTCTGCTAATAGCTTCTTTTCCTCTATACCCTGCCTGTCCCTTTAACACATCCACAAGAACATCTGTGTCCTCTCCTACACTTTATGACCTTAGTGTATTTTTTTATTTCCAAGTCAGCTTGCCAGCCATTTGAAATCTTTCACTTGCTGAAGTATTCTGTGTTTGTCAGGTAAGGAGGACTTCAAGTTACTGTATTTTGGGTTCTTCAGCTGAACAGATATAAGTCCCTCATCCTTCAGCAACTCTTGTGTATTTTTTTGGCGTACCCAGACTGTGCAGTCACATTTCTGGGCTCCTGTATGTGACTGTAGCCTGGATACTGGGTTGATGGCTGCTGAGGGACTGCTCATCGCAGGTCATCACCTTCCTGTACTGATTCTTACTCTTCTTACCTTTCTTTTTGTCATCAGACTGCTGACCTTGGCTGGTTTTGATGTCCCTTTCCTCACACTCACCTTCCCTTCCCTCTCCCTCTTCTTTGTGAGTTACTGCACTGGCTGAGTGGCAAAGATGTTTGGTTTTGATCTATAAAGCCCTATAAAAATATGGTTTAAAGTTCTTCATACACAAGAATCAGCTTTTCCCGTTATGCCATGTCTCTCTGGTTTTGCTAAAAAACCTCAGAGTGTTGTCAGCAAGGTACTTGCGTCTTCCCATGTTCACTTTGGCTGCTGGAGATTTATTTGTTTTCACAGTGCATGTATCTGTGGAGAATTGATGTGGACACTGCTTGAATTGCTATAGTTTATCAGAAGGTTTTGTCCTTTGAAGTTGCTATTTCATGTACATGACCAACTGTTTTTCTTGGCCACAACTGTATGTGGAGGCTGAGCTTCGGAGGGAGTGAGAGTTCCTGGACACTTTGGAGAGGTCTTTCACCTTTCTGCCTTTCATGCTGCTGTCAATTATACTGGAGGCTTTCACCTTGGCCCCTTAGATACCCGATGTGGCTGCGTCCATCAGTGCAAAGTGGAGATGAGTAGATGAAAAGGCTCATTTCTTTAGAGCTATCCCCAACCTCTGACTCAGCCAATATACTTGAGTTCTCTGCATTTTCTTTTCCCATTAAAAAAAAACAACAACAAACTGCTCAAGAAAAGTTAGTTTTATATAACACTGTAAATATTGCCTTTCTCAAATTAACTCAGTGAAACAGCAGAACAGGAATGCTGTTCTGTGGAAATGTTACAGTATGAACTTCTCATTTAAAGTGTCACCTAGTGGTTGGTTGGAAGCTTTGCATCCCGAGTTAAATAATCAGCATGATCCTATAAACCATGAAAGCCAAAGGCCAATTCTTATGCACAATAACTGTTGAAGAGGAATTTCATATTCTGTTATTTTGGTAAAATTATTTTTAAATGTGTTTCATTAAGCCCTAAAACTTGCACTGAAGTGCTTCATTCTTGGGCCTGGAACACATTATTTTAGATTTAGTCTTTCCTATTCTGATGAGTAAAATTGGTTTGTGTTGCTATAAGAGTTAATTGCCAGCGGTCCTAGTAGTGAAATTTTGCCTGAACAAAATCATTATACCTCATTTATGCTAATAAGTTCCTTGTGCATCTGTGGGGTGGCTTCAGGCAGAGCCCTTGTGACAAAAAGATGATTGTGCATCTGAGTATGCGGTCAGTTCAGAGCTACTGGAAAATGTGTCTTACATAACACATATGAAAAAGATTAGCAGTTTCAGAGTCATCATCATCTGGAGTTCTAAAGGATATTACAAAGGAGGTTAATTACTTGTAGGACAGACCAGGAAACATAAAATGAGCTCCTCCTTTTATGTGAAACTGTGTAGTTTATAAGCTTCTTAGAGGCTACATGAATGGAAAAATGAAATATGTATTATCTACTAAATCAGTAGAAGTCATCCATGATACTGTATCTTTGGGTTTTGTTTCTTGCTTTATTTTTCTGAGTGGCCATTTTAACTTCTGTAAGAACTTCCTCTCAAAAGAACTAAGCACCTGTATGCTAGGAAGATATGCAGGAAGAGCAGAGGCTTGGCATCTCTGAAAATGAGGCTGGACTTACTGATTTGGCACTCAAAATTGGCCACCAGATTTGAAAATTCGGTTGTGTTTTACCTGGGTCACCAGCTGACCCACATGTCCCAGGATGGAGGAGAGCCCGGGGCTGCTGATTCCCATTTTTTTTTGCCCATAAAATCATGACCTTAATTAACTGAGGTACACAGGAAACACCATTGAGCAATTTTATTTGTGACATCTTTTGCTGCTGTCACATACTGCTGCACTTACCTAGTGCTTGGGAGTGGAGTTATTTAATCACAAGATATAGCAGAGGCTAGGGGTGAAGAATTTTATAGGAACTGCTTGTAATGATTTTGGTGATTACTTTTCTCTAGACCTCTGTGCAGTTTTTTTTACTAGAAAAATATTGCCTGTTGCAACCCAGTTCATTTTCAATCCAGCTAGTGATGAAGTGAATATTTGAAGATGGGTCTTACCTTCACAGTTCTGGTCTGTGCAAGGGGGAGAAATACAATGTAGGTCTTCTAAGGCTGATTACATTTCCCTCAGGCTTGTGGTGCAAAGATGCAGCTGCACAATGGAGCCACTTTTGCTGAAGAAACTGCATTAAAAAGGTCCAGGTCCTAGCAAAGGCTGGCAGATTGATTAGACATGGGCAGAAAAGAGCAGGGCTTTATAGCCTCTGCCCTGTAAAGCTGCATGGTGGGGAACAAGAGATATTGCAGCAGGTAAAAGGTATCTCTAAACAAAGCTCAAAATTGGGCATGTTTAACATTGCGAGATAGTTTAAAGAAAACTCTACTGGTTCTTAATGTCAGTGTAGAACATGGGACAGGTCACAAGGGAAGCTCAGTCCATCTGAGAGCTTATGAATCTCCACTCTGCACCTTTAAATGCCATTGTTAGTAAACACTTCAATGAAAGAATCTTTATTCAGAGAAAAAAGTGGCAAACTACACTGGTAAATAATTTGCCTTGGCAATAATATTTAAGCCACTGATTGGAACACTAATTCTGCTCAGCGTGATCATTTGCTTTGTAAATAGACATGCTTATCCAAACAGCTGAGCTTTCTGTTGTTGTTGATGAAAATGGGGAAATGTGGGGCAGAGGGAACATGTCACTTTCCTTCCTTTCTGGAAGTCTGTGGTTTCCAGCTATACAGATAAAGCTGGTTGAGTTTCCATCCATCTGAGCCTTGCACTGCTGCAGCAGCATGGGAGACAGTGTTGAAAAATTACCCCCACCCTGAAGGTGTCGCCAGTCTGGGGGCCGCTCTGTGATCCAGTTAGAAAGTTCAGGAGCAAACAGGGAGGTTGAGATGGGTGCCCAAGCTGCCGAAACCCACACAGCCGTGGCAAGGCCAGCAGCCGGGGCTGGGTGCTTTGCCCCATGCACTGAGCCCCACTGCGCAGCAGTGCCTGTGACACTGGGTGACATTGGAGGGTGGCATTGGGAGATTTTCATCTCACAGCCCTAAGTGAGCTTCCCCCACTTCTCCTCCTAGCCAGATGCAGATGCATTTGGTTTCTCTTTTAACCATGTTGCTTTTGCGAGGAGAATAAAATGAGCAGGAACAGCTATTGGCTGCAGCAACACAAGAAAGCCCTGCTTTGCCAGAGGAAACCACATAAAAGCGTGCGTGTGTGTGTTTGGGGGGAGGGTGCAGCGAGGGATGATGCCTGGAGCTTCTTGCACTCGGAGCTGTGATTTGTGAGTGAAACATGATGAAATCACCCCCTGGACAAATCACACGAGCCTGTCAACCTCACCAGGTGGGATTACTTGTAGCTAGTAGCCCGAACTCCCAGAGCAAACAGCTCTGCGCTCACTATAAAGAAAAGGCGACGGTGCCGTGCAGGCTTTTCAAGAATTCTCTAGTATGGCTAAGAAGGGCTGTGTCCACTCTCACCAGGTAGGGGAGGAGAGGATCGGAGCGTGTTTGCTTTTAGAGGAGGAGTAGCTCGTCTCTCCTGAATAAGTTCCTACAAAAAGGAGCGTTTCAGCTTCAGAAAGAGATGTTTTATTCATAAACCCCTTCTGGTTTGTGTTACTCTCCAACGGTGACGCTGTCAGCTGCTGCTCCAGTGATGGGAACTGCAGTGCCGGGGAGCTCAAATGTATAGAGGACCATCTCTGCCCTTTTAATTGTAATGCACTTAGCTCTGAAGTCCTGCTTTTTGCACAGTTTGTTCACTTTGCTGTTTTACTTTTGCAGGTTATATCTTTATTTGCTTTTGCCTTTGGAGTAAATGTCTGCATGGGATTTACAACAAATCGATTTAAGCGATCTGAAGAATGGGATGAGGGCCCGGTCTCAGGTACGGTAACGAACGTAAATTGTACATCACAATAGCCTTACGTTATATACTGTGGTTAGAAACCACTCCTACTCCGAAACAGTAGTTTGCTTGTTCCTTTTCCCTCTAGAATATAGAGAAGAATAAATAACTCACCGAGCCCTAGTCAGTTGACCTTTGGGACTCACCTATAGGTCTTCTATTTACTTAAACTTTTGCTCTGTGTGCATGTGACTATGGAAAATCTAGCTTATTTTAGGACTGAGCACTGTCAGTCTCACAGAGACCGATCTCATCAGCCCCTACATAGCATTGGCTATGTTCTATGCTCCACACAATTTCCTTCTAGAGCTAAGAGAAACTCCCCGGTGGGTTTAAGGGACCTGGTTTTATTTTGGTAGCTATTGAAGCGGTTTCTTGAAACTTGATTAGTGCTTTCAAGAGGCACTGGTGAGAAAAGCTTTAGGGATTTCTGCGGCTCCTGAGGTCATGCTGGTTTGTGAACGGTAGACGGCAGACATTTGACGAGGGAGAGGGCTGTGGAGAGGAGAGGAAAGCAGGTGTTCGCCCAGATGTGCTGTCACCGAGTCCTCTGTTTTTCTTTCGCCTCCTACTTTTTCTTTGGAGGAAAGCAAGAACATACCACAGAAGGGACCGTTGTTTGCGTTCTGGGGCAGTATAGGGTTTTGTGAGCTCAGGCATAATCCAAGTGGAAAAATATATAAAATGGAAAACTAGTCCTTTTTTCTTAAAAAAAAGTAGGCTTGACTTGTGTCTCTGTTCCTTCCTTTGGCAGGAGAAAGGAAACTTGTGGCCATTGACTTAGAGCTGGTTAATGTAACTGAAGTGAAAGGGTTTCATTTGCAATACTTGTCTGTAATGATAGCTTGTGAATTTTAATTATAAAAATTGTTTACCATGGCCTGAATTTATTTTGTTCCTGGTAATGAATCTGTGTACCCCTG
>VXBW01006080.1:140815-276731 GCA_013400375.1 Thinocorus orbignyianus | reverse complement strand
CCGCCCCTGTCCCCAGGCTGTCTTTCACAGGAATTGATGTCTAATCACAGCCACAATCAGGGCTGCTGATCACTGAGCAGAGGCATTTTAGATAACCAAAACGATAGCAGCTGTTGCTTTTGATCTTTATACAACAGCAAAAAAAATTTGCTTGAAACCCAAATTTACTTCTATTTTTATCTTCTAGTGCGTTAACTGCAGGGCGGTTGTATAGTGTGTGTAACAGCGACGTGAAGGCTTTGCATTTCATATCTTCAACACCTGACTGCCAGTTGCTTTGCTTTCACTGGTGACCCTCTAGCCTTTAGGGGAGGGCTGCCCAGCTGATTTATCCTGAAATCCCCGAGGTCTGATACAGGGGACCCATTGGAGCTCGCTAGTGCCAGCTCTGCTGAGCCAGCCGGTACTGCTCAACACCACCAGGGCTGGGATCAGGAGCTGCCTGCTGGTTCCAATAGCAGGAGCTTTAGCTCAGCGTTCCAGGGAAATAGGAAGAAATACAGGATCTCCTGCAAGAGGGCAGGATGGGGGTTACTTTTGGCAGTCTATTGAGAATTTGCTATGGATGGGATTGGACCAGTACCTGGCATAGAAGTAGTCCAGCCCACGGTGCAACAATGGGAGACGGAAAGGAGTTTTGTCCCTTCTGTGGTTATGCAGCTTGGTTACTTTTATTGCAGTACAAAAAAGGATGTAATAGCAAAGAATTAAATATTATAGTCCCATCTGTCTAAAGGAGAAAGTAAGAGGTTACATTGGAGAGGTGCTTTTCTTAACAAAATAAAAACACTGTGATGAAAGAACCTATTTAGGCTCTTTTAGTTTCATAATTTCCAGTTGTACTTCTTCAGAAGCCACCGCAATGGCTTTATCCAGAACAAAAGATTGTTACACATTCTTTTTCAACTCCACTCTACTTTGGCTTATTTCTTTCCAAGTTTCTCGGTGTGTAGAGTTAATTATTACAGATTGAAAAAGCACCGTCTCTTTACCAAACATTACTATATATGACCAATTTGTTATTTCTCCAGGGGCATGCCATGATTGTAAGCACATTTTAGTTTTCATCTAGAATAGAACTCACCAAAGAGTCAAAATCAATATGTTTTTTCTCCTGAGTCCCTTAAAAATACATGTCAAAGAGGTAGGTAGCATAATGCTTAAACCCTTCTTCTTGTTCACTTTTTGCAGTGTACAATTATATATACCTTTATACATTTGAGTTGCGGAATAGTTATGCCCAACAAACTATTTCATTGAAACAAGTTTTGTCTTAAAATTTCTAAGTACATTAGAGAACCAAGGCTCCCATTTTTTCATAACCTTGCCTTTGTAAGTTATTTGTTTTATGAACTTTTGACACATCTTTGTAAGCACTTTCAGGAAAAGCAGCCTTAGTGGTCTCTTGTAGCATGTTCCTTGGTCATGATAGGATGATATCTTACATTTTGGAATGAGTCACTAAAAATTTTCTATCCCTTCCCACTGTTTTTTTATGCATGTCATTAAATATGGAATCACATCTTTCTTGTACTGGTACAGTTAGGATATATTTCTTATTTCATGTAACTTTTTATTGAAATTTTACTCATTGCAATGGCATTCTGCAAAATGAAATGCAAGTTCATAATATGAATATTTTCTATCAAAACTGGTGTTCCAGATGTTTTGTATAAGTATTTGGTTGATAGGTTCCATATAGGATCCGTTGGATCAAAAATGACTGTGTAAGCACATCTATATTGCATAGCCCTATGATTGAAATACTACTGGAAGTGAATGGATTTGATTTTTTAAAAAAATTTTGTAATCAGATAGAATCAGAGCAAGTAGTTTGATATGGCAGTCTCCAAGATAAACATGACACTTTTACAATGGAAACGTCATGACCTCCAAAGACTAAGTCAGGAAAACACTATTGTCCTGCGTAACTCTTCTCTCTCTAACCTATGACGTAAGAGACAATCCTTGGATGGTTGTTTTGAACTTAGTTGGCCAAAAAAAGAATGTGTAGGAAAAGATGTGAAAACCTTTATGTATTAAATAAAGAGGACAGGATCTTCATGTTGAGGTCTCTCTGCCTGTTGCAAGGTCTGATTGCAGGAGCTGTGGAGGGATGCAGGAGTTTTGAAAAGGACTTTGAAATTGTGTAAAATTGTTTTTTGCTAATTTGAAAATGCTCACTAGAGATGGAGCTCCTAATGATATATTTTCAAACTATTCTGCATGGACCAGTACCCATGCCATGGCATTGTGCACGACCTGAAAATCATGGTCTGGCTGCAACGGCAAGGTCAAGCACGATAAACAAAGGAACAATCTTAATGTGCTCAGAGATCAGAGGAATTAAACCAAGTCCTCTTTTGTGCTGCTATATGGAAATTGTCCCACACTGACTCAGGAGGCATGACATGAATCTGCTAAGTAATTTGGGATAATTTGTTACATCAGTAGTAAAGTGGTTGTCAAGAGATGTGAAAAAATAACTGACAAGGTAGCTGGGCTAAATCTTTCTTATATGAAATGGAAACCCTACTTGCAGTTAGAGATGATGGAACTGGAGAGGACCTTGAACAGCTATGTAGACCTTCCCCATATCCAGGATGTGGTCGGTTATTACTGAAGTGCTCCTGACAGATCTTGGTCTAACCTGTTCTTCAAAATCTGCAAGATCGCAGGTTGCACAGCCTCTGTGGGCAATTTGTTCCAGTGGGTTTTTGATAAATGAGTTGCACTTTACAACAGCTAGACATTCCTTGAGCTGTGGTTGGTTCTGTTCCTTATGTAATCTGCATTCAGATTTACACTTTCTCTTTCCTAAACGTATGTTGACGTGTGTTTTTTGACCTTCTGAAGTGATCTCTCTCTAATCCCTTTGAAACAAAGAGGGCAGTGCCAGTGTAAGGGATATATAGTGTATGCTAGTATGTAATACCTGAGTCCATAATATCTTTGATTTGCAGCTGACAGGATCTGTGCCTATATACTACCTAGCTTCAAGAAAGGAAAGTAGTAGGAGAGGTTAAATAACATGGAAAAATTATTTGGTAACAGATTTTCAGCAGCATTTGGCAGGAAGCAGCTGTCATTAAGAATAAGGAGCAAAACTTCATATATCTGAAAATCTGAGTGTTAGCATCTTTGAAACAATTTTCATGTGATTAATTTCCAGCATAACTTTGTAGCCTATTTATGTGAGCAAAGACAATACTGGTCTGTGTCTTGCCAGCATAGATACATGACCTTTATCTTCTTGGAAATGTAGATGGCTAAAAATATTGATGGCTCAGTAAGAGCATGCTTGTAGAGTATGTACCTATGGAGAGAAACTGCACTGTGTATACGATGTTATTTGCTCCAGGCACCACTGACCTCATTGAAAAAATCCATAAAATCAGAGACACAGTTGCCTACTGCGGCTTTTTCCAGGAGTCACATGAATGTGCCTTGCTGCTGCCATGATCCATGACTGCAAGCATGATAGGTTTTTCTCACCTGTTATCTTGCTGTAGGGTTGATTCGCTGCCAGGTTTGCTCCCTGAAGTGGTTTATGCTGGTGTTCCACGAGAGTCAGTGCCACTCCACGGGAAGTGGTGGAGCAGTACTGCTGGGGATGGAAGCTGGTGGGACATCAACCACTACAATGTCACCTCCAAACTCCACCTTCCTCTTCTTTTCCTTCCATTCTCACGGTGTTGGGATAATGCCATCTTGTTTGGGAAGAGATTTCCCCTCAGTTTATGTGGGGACTAAACTTTCAGCTATGTAAAGGAGTAGGGGAAAAATACATGAGAAAGAATCAGAGCAACTGTTTCCCAAAAGTGTAATTGCATCAGCTCTCTTAAAATCATACTGCTAATCATGGTGAGGTTTGCCAAAAACAAACTCAAACCATGGTCTAAAAGAAAACAAACCCAAGACAATTTTAAAGATTTAATTTTAACAGGTGTCTCAAGGAACAAAAGGCATTGTGAAATTTCCCTTGGAACACCTCTGTTTTTAAAGAATAAACTATGTTCATTATTTTATTTCATAAAATATTATTAACACTAGAAACACTATTAACACAATTCTCCTGCTTCATATAAGCCGCTGTGTAGGATTCTCTTATAGGAAAAATGTATGAAATACTTAAAGTGTATAAAATACTAGGTTTTGAGATAAGAGCAGGGAAGTACATGTCAGCTTTGACAGTAAGGGCCCTTACTAATAAACATTATTGAAGTCTACTACATTATTCATGGTTTTCAGACTGGCAGTCCTCTATTTAGTTATACACATTAAATATATTGATTTCTTATATACTTTTGTGTTTTGTTAACGTTTTATAATTTAATGCTCTGCAGAAGCCCACCAAAAATCCTTACTTTACTTCTCCATTAATTTATCTTACAATTTTCTTTCACACTTGATATTGATTTGGCGCCTTCCACTATAGCAAACCAAGTCCCGCTGACTGCATGTAGATGAATTGTAGTCCTTTCCTATGCAAACTGCCCAGCCAGCCATGAAAATGTCACTTGGTTTTTGAAAACAAAGGCCTGCTTCTGAGGAATAGCTGCAACTCCTGGAATGGGGCCTTGGAGACTTCAATAGTTTCTGCTAATGATCCCTTGATTGTTACAGAGGTAAAACCAGGGCTGTTTCTTTGCAGGACCTTATATTATCATGGCACGCTGCTTCCTTTTATTTCTTTTTTCTTTTATTTTTTCTTCCTCACCAAAAAGAGCAACCTTTTTTGAATTTTTTTCCCCCCTTTTTTTATTTTTTTGGTTTCTTCAAGCAACCCTTCTCCTCTTCCTGCTTTCTTCCCTTCTCCAGAGCAGGCATCTAAGGTTTTGCTCATCTGAGTGACTCAGGGCTGAGCTGCCTGTCCCACCGCTGATGGCCTGACAGATGTTGCCCTGTTTCTTGTTCCACACAGTCCTGTCAGATTCCCCTTGGATCAGTACCTCTGGCTCCTGCAAAAACAGATGCTTTGAACTTCAAGAGGCAGAGCCTCCTGGCTGCCGCTGTGACAACCTGTGCAAGAGCTACAACAGTTGCTGCTTCGACTTTGATGAGCTGTGCTTAAAGACAGGTACGATGGGTCTCCTGTCCCACACTGCTAGGCGCTGCTGACACCTGGTTTCTGCCAGCAGTCGGGACCTGCCTGATAAACCAGTGCTTCCTGCCATAACCTGCATCTCCTCCGCACCTCACCTCACCTCGCCGGGCAGGCTTGGCTCAGCCCAAGGTGCAACCCACAATTTCCTTGCAAGGAGCAGTAGGGATGCTCACCTATTGTTCCTCACTGATGGGCTTCTAGCCATGGTTTCCAGGGCAGAAAAAGCAGGGTACTATTCATACTACCTGAAAAGTAGATCTTCTGATACTTAATCAAAAACTATAATCAGTGTTCAAGCACCAGTTTGACATCCAGGTTGCAGCAAAAAGAGCCATGGTAAGGGCTGGAGGCTGGTCATTCTGTGTCAGCCATCCTTTATTTTCTCCCAAGTGATAAATTAACTTCATATTGGAGGAATTCATGTTCTCTTGTGAAGCTTGAGGTTCCTCATGCAGGCACTTCTCGACCCAAGAGCTTTGAAGCAGTGTGGGTCCTCTTGGAGCCAGCTGCAGGTAGCAGGCTGGGCTTGTTATCCTCACCCCAAACTCTGATTTCCAGATGTCAGGATACATGTAACACACTGGTTAAAAACGTTTGGCTTCAGTTCATTGGACCCTGGCGGATGGAAATACAGCCCTGGGCTCAATTTTTAATTTTTTTTTTTTCATGAGTCCTAAGCAAGGAAAACTTCAAAGACGGGCATGAGTTATGTTTTACTTCTTAGCATAGCGCATTTAAATTATTAGTTGTACCCATCTCCTTGAGTGTTTGCACAGTGGTCAAAGTTGACACAGGTGCCTTCTACTTTTGCTATTAAATACTTTTTTGCTTTATCAAAAAATTACACTTACCAAGCAGCAGAAGAGAAGTATAGTGATTAAAAATATCATTGCCCATGGATGTGCCATGCTTGAGAGTCCTGACTTCCTTGGTTCTGTTTATAATGATATCATTTTAATAGCTTGATATCAAAAAATAATAAGCTGATCCGGTATGAAAAACTACTTTGGTTCCAGGCTAAAAACATCTGAATTTTATACTGATGCTGGTGTATATGGTTGCAGAGTAAGAGGCTCTTTTTTGAACACTTTCAGTACAACAAAAGATGTTTGCTGCCAAAGAGCAGATTTTCAGTTCCTTTACCTCCTGTCCACAATGTACCATGTCCACATATGTGTATGGAAAGAACTTGGGACTGTTGTGAGAATTGTCATGTACTCCCATAGGCATTTATTAAGGCAATTATCACGTGCCATCTGTAAATATTACATATTTAGAGAAAAAAGCCCCAAATGAAGGAGAAAAGGGGGTAAAAGTTGTTGGTTTGATGTGGTGTGTTTTTTACTGGGTGCATGTTGTCTAAAATTATTTTTTAAAGTTTCTTTTTGGTTGAGCCAGGATATGGAAAACCACATGCTTACATCTTTAGGGAAGCCTTATTCCAAAGTGTTGCAAAGTATTGCCCGTGAGAGAGTGTCCTAATTCAGGCAGGCTCTTAGATTCTACCTTCATTCACAAGATGAGAAGAGCTGGAGTGTTTTGCAGCAGCTGTGCCATGCTTTTCCTTGAAGAAGAGCTCATGTTCTCATAACTTTGCAGTTGGTGTTGAAACTCACTCTGCGGGTGGGGAACTGCTGGGAGCAAAGCATCAATTTGCATCCTCATAGTCTCTTGTCAACTTTCTCTTATTTCTTATGGATTGAACTGGAGACTCAAATAGTTGGGAGAAAAAAAATGGATTACTCAAGAAACACCAGGAATCCTAGTTTGTGCTCCAGGCCCTACCATTTATCTTTCAAGATCCTTTCTGGCCTTTTCCTTTCCACACTTTTTGTGACATTCAAGTTGTACAAACCCTAGAGTACAACACCTGAGGGCAGAAGAAGCGCTTGAGTGTTGGTGGAGGAGCCCTCTTGCGCCTGTAGGACACAAGAGTCCTTTTTGTTTCTGGTTGACACACCTTCTTATGAGGCCTTGAAATCACTGAAATGGGGTTGTAAAATTTACATCCAACTTTAACGACTAGAGTATTGTCATTGAGTGAGTACTTCTTGTTTTGATTATAATCTCTCATTCTTGCTTACCTTGTGAATATTTTAGCTCGGGGCTGGGAATGTACCAAAGATCGCTGTGGAGAAACCAGGAATGATGACAATGCTTGTCACTGCTCTGAAGACTGCTTAAGTAGAGGAGATTGTTGTACTAATTACCAAGTCATTTGCAAAGGTACGACTTTGGTCTTTCTACCTCTTATCTTTCCAAACCTGACAGAAGACAGCCCTGTGGGTATAGAACTTTCTACTAAGGAAGGAATCCTCTCCTTGTTGAGTTCTGATTTTTGGGAGGAGGAGGGGAAAAGGGTGAATACATTTGTAACTTTTGGGGCACTAGCAGAAGTGAATAATTATAATTTGGGGATGGTAGAAGGACATTGTCTTTGCTTGTCGAGGTACTGATAGAGTGAGGTGTGGGTGGTGAAGACTATAAAGCAAAACACAAGTGTTCAGGTGCATTTGTCCGCATCACAGCAAAAGCAGGAATATCTGATGGTCTTGGAAAGAGCAGAGTATTCCTAGATATGTTATTTCCATTTCAAGGACCCCTCACCACCCCCACCACACAAGCTCCTGCTCGAACTACTTGGCCTAACACCTATAGGCTTTTATTTCTTTTGAGAAAGGGGTTGCGAGAATACAAGGGCTGTATTTTGCAGATGGGTGGCACAGGCTTCAGAGGACGCATTGGGGATGACCATGACACCTTCTAGACACATCATGGTGGCAGTACAGCCTGCACTGGTTGGTTGGTGGATGGGCTGTGAAGGCTTAATTTTCATCCTCTGTCTTGATCTTTCGGAGCATGTTCTGTGTTGTGTAACATATCTCTCATTCAGAGCAGATCTTCTGATCCTTGGTAATGAGCTCTACAGGTTCTCGCTTTTGTGTCTCAGCTAGTTCTTAGATTTCTCATTCATTAACTTTACTGGTGCAAGGGTTCTGGTTTGAAAAATTTTTCAACACCATTTTGGACAACTACATATGTTAAGAAAATTATAACAGTCCAGGTCCATACACCAGAAATGGACTTTACTTGAGTTTTGCTGTTGGGAATCCAAATGAAATAGGTATCTTCCAGCAAGTCCTCATAGATTATGTGTTTCCCCTTCTCAAAGAAGCCCAGGGCTGAAAACACTTAAATACTAGTATAGTTTTCAGTTCCTACCTTTTTTGTGCACTCCTCTTATAAGGGTCAAGACAGAGGAATTTACATGTCTCCAACTTTAATATACATAATCTTTGTTTAATTGGCTAATAACAAATGGTCTCAATGACCCTGGCACTCTGACAGCAGTAAGCCTTATGTGAGAACAGTGTTTTCCCTTTATTTGTGCCTTTGCCTGTCTGAGGATAGTGTGTTGGTTTGTTGTTTTTTTCTTGGAAATTGTCCCTCTGACTCCTGTCATGGTCAGTTGGAATTGCTACAGAACACATTTCCGGCATATCTTTTCTATAGCGCTTTTTGTGTTGTTCTTTTAATTGAACTGCAGTTCCTTTGATAGTGTCAGGTTCAGGAAGCGAGCCTCATTAACTAATAATTTGTTTTTAAACTGAACTGTGAAAGTGCAAGTCATAAGCCACTCTAGAGTCAGCATTCAGCAGTGAAAACCTAAAGAAAGTGATTACATTAAGTAATTTTAACTAATGTAGCTCTGAAAGAATACTAATGCTTTTTTTAGCTGTGTCTCAGTCTCACCTGATCCATGAGGTGATCAGCTCTCTAAACCAGCTGGAAACTATTTAGAGTTGTTTTTCTTCCCCAGAATGAATTTTGTTTTGTGTCTGTAGACAGCTGAATCAGCTCATGGAGACATCAGAGCTGGTGGGGAGGAGGGTGGGAATTCACAGCCAGAAGCTGCATTACCTGTTTCTGACAGCTCGAAAATAAAAAAGTTAAAATAGATGACCACTGTGCCTAAAGCGTCACCACTGCCTCCTGCGGTCAAAAGGACACTTTTAACTCCAGTTTTAACAGCTTCTTGTAGGAGTGCTAGTTTGGATGTTCTTGTTGAATAGAATATAACCAGATGGGAACTTCACGGGAAGTAGGACAAGACAGTTTATTAACTGGAACTAGACTTCATTTTTTCTGAACATTTTCTGTGAAACCTGCGGCTGTGTCTAGAGATTTTTTTTATTTTATTTTTTTTTTTTTTAAACTCCAATGTCACTTTTCTGTGAGTAGGAGAAACCCACTGGGTGGATGATGACTGTGAAGAGATAAAGGCTCCTGAATGTCCTGCAGGGTAAGTGTTTTGTGTGCAACTACATGGTCAGATGCAAAAGTGAGGCCGATGGTTTCTGTCTCTGCCCTGGGCCTCTGAACACCACATTTCTGCCCTGGCCCTGTCACGCAGCTGGGATACCTGTGTGTTGGATGCTTTCCTACACTTCACCATTTGTACAATTAGCCTAATAATATTGTAACTCATTTGCCCTTGAGCTTCTGGTTGAGCAATTATGTGTTATGTGGGCTCAAATTCCTGGTCTTTGATCGCCCGCTGATGGGTTTGCCTGTTTCTCTTACCCACACAGGGAAGGGAACCAAACTCCCTTGAAGTCAGTGGAAAGGTTTAGGTTTTTCTGATTTTAGTAAAATTCATGTTGAGCCATATGAGAGCACAGTTCAGGCCATTTTATTATTGTTTTTTTTTTAATTTAATATTGAACTTTTGCTGTTATCTTCCTAAATTAAAGGATTTCTAAATTACAATGGGATAAAGTCTGGACTTTGTGAGGTATTTGAGCGTACGAATAACACTGAGAGAGTTAGCACTTTTGAAAACAGTTGGCTGGCTATAATCCTTACAGGTAAGCATCTACTTAGGTGCTGCACTGAGTTGCAGGAGGTTGTGAGGAGGACAGTTTGGAGGAGACAGGAACCTCTGTTTATCCTGATGACAGTGATGGCTGCTTACCCCCACAGCAGGCGACTAACATTAAAAGACCAGCTGTGTACATCCAGGACACAACTCTGCCTGTTTAGGATTAACTTCCACTAGCAGTAGGAAATAAAAATGTAATAAAATAACATGAAATACTGCCATCTTTACTGTAAGAGCCCACAGGTTTGTGAAGACAGAAGACCAGCTGTCATGAGACATATGGTTTTTAACTACAGTTGTATGCTAGGGTGGGTGCTTGTGCATACTGTTTTTTTTCCTTCTATAAGCACATGCCTTTTTTGGGCTATTTGCTATTAGCTGCTCAGGAAAGATGTCTTTTAGGTTAGAGTTCAACCCTTTCACTGACTGAGTGAATGTTGGATGTTACTAAGAGTGAAAATTATCAGTTTGTGCTGTTCTGTTAAGTAAGCAAAGAAATTGTAAACATATAACATGCAGTAACTGTACTCATGGGTCTCAGTGAGCAAGTGGAAAAAAATAGTTTTGAAATGCTGCCTTACGCTCCTGCTGCTTTTGCTTTTAGCTTTGTTCGTCCTCCTTTGATCATCTTCTCTGTTGATGGTTTCCGTGCATCGTATATGAAGAAAGGGAACAAGGTCATGCCCAATATTGAAAAACTGAGTGAGGACATCTGTTTTCTTATAATAAATGAAAGACAATCTCTTGCAGCCCAGTAGTTTTCATTGTTCATTGAACAACAGAAGATAGCGTGGAGCTAGCTGGTAGAAGGACTGAGACAAATGCAGGGCTCCTCTGATTGAAAGGTTTAGCAGAGTCTATTTTACCATGCAAGTGAAATTGCAGAAGTCCCCTTTGGTTTAGATGGTATCAGCTGGTGGCTTGAAAACACCCTGGCTAAAGCAGAACACAGCACTTGGAGAGTTTGGAGACAGCCACTGCTTTGGAAGCGCTGCCCACAATCAGTGACCTTCATTTGGTTTTGCCAGCAAAGAAATGTATCTTCAGTGCATGATATGTATCATGCACTCTTACAGGCTAGTTGGGAGGTGCCTACAAAATTTTCCACTTGGTTCACTTGGGTAAGCGGGTGCAGGAGCTGCATTGAATGTGTGCTAACTAGCCTGGGACATGGTCCAGCAATGAGGAGCCCCATGCTCACCTCTAATGGAATGGGCATCCACCTGGGTTTGTGGAGTACCGGATGCAACATGTACCTGAGCTTCTCAGTACAGCGTGGTAGTTTGAGTGTGTGCCCATACCCTTGAAAGTTGTTTATTTTTTGCTTTTCCGCTCGCCCCCATGTGTGTGCACTGACACTTGTATTTGTGTAGCCATCTGGGCAGCTGTGGCCAAAGCCCATTGTGAAACTGCAGTTTTAGTATATTTGTCATGTAAAATTAGCCTGTGTTTTCTCACGTTGTTTTACCTAGCACAATATTTCCAATGACTCCAGGCTCTGGAAGGAGGCTAGCTCAGAGTGGAAAACCGCCTGTGGAAATGTAGCTGGCTCTGTAGTCCTCTGGCTGTGCTATTTCAGTTGTTTATTGTGAAGTACAAAGAGTGCGTGAGTGGATTTACTACTGTTTCACAGGAAGACCTGCCAATGTTAAGCAGCAGAATGTTCATTTGAATTGGCTAAAATTTAACCAGTCTCTCCAGCATTTTGAGTTACAGCAAATGACTTTTTTTGTTGTTGTTTCTGTTTTCTGTCTGAGAGCTTCACTTCCTAATGTTTGCATGCCCTATTGATTTTTCAGGATCTTGTGGAACACATTCTCCTTACATGAGACCTGTCTATCCAACAAAAACCTTCCCCAACTTGTACACACTTGCTACTGTAAGTCCCTGGGAAGATTTTTTTTTTAATGATGAAATGTTGCATTGCAGTAGAAATGGGGTTTGTGAGAAGCAAGATTTTATATATTTATTTTTTTTTATAGAACTAGTTCGCTGTCCATCCTCTTGGCCTTCAGTTGTGTTAAGTATTTTCCTTGGTATTTTAAAAGTCTGAGATGAAGTATACCTCACCAATAGGGAGTGTGTTACAGCTTTGCCGTGCTTTCTTATGCCTGCTTTTGCAGTTATTTGTACTGCTGTGTAATTACAGGTCACAGTTTTTCTAGAGGGAATAAAATGCCCTGGAAATCCTACTCAGAAAACAACCAGCAGTTGTTCCTCCCTTGCAGTAGTTGAAGTCGGAGGGGCTGACCCAGCAGCCGACTTACAGTTTGCAGCAGCTGAGTGTGTCTGGATGCTGCACTGGCCCTGCAGTCGAACAAACCTTTAATTGTTTTGGCACTCTGGCAGCCAGGCTCTCCCTACCCTGGGATGCAAATGCTCCTGTGTGACAGTGACAGTGCTCCCAAAGCTGATCTAAGGGACGTCCTACCTTTAGCTGCACTTTTTCCCCGCTTCTTCTCCCTGCGGCCTCTGCACAAATGTTAAATGGGAAGAGAAAGGAGGGAACGAAGAAACAAAAAGCTGGGGGTGGGAGAGGGTCAAAAGAAAGGGAAAAGAGTGAAAACCTCTTATATTGCCTTTACTGCAGGACAAATTGTGATACAAGGCCATAGCTTTGGGTGACTTACTTCTTTTTTCTTCTTGGCAATAACTCTTATCTCACAGAGGCACTTGTGAAGATAGAACATTACAAAAAGGAAATGCTAAGTGTTATTCGCGCAACCAGAGAATGTATTACTGTTTCCAGAAAGGGAATTCCTGAAGAGGAACTGAAAGTTCAATCCAATCTTCTTTTCACAAGTTTTTGCTTACTTTAGATCCTCAAACTAACTTTTACCCAATGTGAAAATACTTTAAAGCATTGAGTGACAGGAGTTTTTGTGCTTTTTAACACAATTCAATCATCTCCTACTGCTTTCATTATTACAACCAGTTTTAAATGTGCTTATCTTAAAGTTTTCTGGCATGAAGTTACAAAAATACCTATTTTAAAATAATTTAGTGATATTTGAAGATAATTATGAAGAACTAGATTTGTGTGTATGAGGGTTTTACTAATTAATCTACCTCTGCACAAAGGGACTCTATCCTGAATCACATGGAATTGTTGGCAATTCGATGTATGACCCAGTGTTTGATGCCAGCTTCAGTCTTCGAGGGCGAGAGAAATTCAATCACAGATGGTGGGGAGGTCAACCGGTAAGTTTCAGATTCCCTCCTCCTCCTCCCCTCCTCCCTCTGTGCTGTGGAACATAGCCAATAATAATAATTTAAAAAATACATCTGTGAACAATTTGTACCTAATCTCCCCCCGGGCTGGCCCTGAGTCTATCAATTTAATGCAATATTTTGAGTTGGCTTTGGCTTTTCAGAATAATAAAACCATTGATTATGGAAAGGTGCTTGCATTGATAAGTATAAATTAGATGTGGCTGGGGAAAAAACCTCACTTAGGCAGCAGTTTAACACGAATTAATATATTTTTGTCACCATGGTATAATGTTTCCTTTTCATTATGGGTTGCTCAGATTTTTATCCTATTAATGTTCTTGTGGCAGTTTTAATATTAATGTTCTGTCAGAGTAGCATGACACAGCTTCATAATTATCATTTGTTAAGTCCACAAGTGATCGCTGTTACCTGACTTGCTCCAGAGACTGTAGGAGTTTGTGAATTAACTTCTGCCCCGAGCACAGCAGCAGCGGCTGAACTAGGTCCTTCTTCTCAGATTAGTGCTGGACTTGTTGCATGCTCTAGCTCTGAATTCTTATTCTGGGCAAGGAAATGGCCTCCTTCAAAGTATTCTGCATTGCTACAGCTCCCCGCTTTTGTTGCACACTGTAGTGGCTTACTTTGCCAGCCAAAGGGGGTTTAAATTAAGCTATTAAGTTTTACATGCAAGCAGCCAAGGTGCATGCATGTTTCATTGCACTTAGGAAGCTCCCTGACCAGTTAAACCCATGAAAGAGTGGGATGGTAAGTGGTTGGGAAGCCAGAAAGGGTTTGGGAACATTGTAGTCTGTCATTGCTGTTTACTAAAGTGATCAGTGTCATCCCCCTAATCTCTTAAGACGAAATATCCCGAGACTAAATGAAGTTGCTCAGATGGTTTTAGGCTTCGTGGGTGTGTGTGTTATTTGTCTGTGTAGGTTGTCCACAACAAATGTGAGACAAGGCAATTTCGAGCTGCAGGCAGATGTGTGACAGGCAGATGTGTCTGGCTGTAGCTGAGCCAGTATGAGGTATTTGTGCTCTTGTAAAATTTGTCAGCATAACAGTGAGTGTAGTTACTCCCTCAGCCAGCTATGGCCCGGGTGAGCTGTTAGGACCGGCTGCATGGAGAGGAGAGGGCAAGGAACGTGCATGGCTGTTATCCCCATTAGAGGTGAGCAAAGAAGCAGGATCAGAACTAGGAGCAGTGAAAGGGCAGCAGCGGGTAACATCTTCATCTCAGCTACAGCCAGAGACACACAGCTAACAAACCATGACGGCTGCAGTCAGGCATTGAGCCCATAGACAGTATCGTGGCTCAACTCCTATGTGACAACTCGTTAAGCCGCTGTAATTTAATTACATATTGCAAATTTAATTGTGCATCTTACCTTAATCACAGTTAGGTAGTGGGGAACTAACTTTTGGGGACTATACAAATGTCTCTATTTTTAAACTATGATATTTTTAAAGTAAACTGTAACTCTACTTACAGTAGACAGCTGTGTTAACTGGGGAATATTGGTAACTCCCACAACCATCCGTTAGGAACACCTATGCTTCTCCAGAGAATAAAAGTCGCTCTGGATTGTAAACAAGGGTCATGAAGAATGTCAGCTTGAGAAGAGTTCAAGAAAGTTACACAACAGTGGATGACCATACACTGGATAAAATCCTCAGAGGACAAGGGGGAGTGTTGCACACAGAAATAAGGATGATAAATAAACCAGCTGATCTGAATAAGTGTTAAAAAGGAAAAACACACAAATATGTAATAAACTGGAAATGTCTTTGGAGAATTGGAAACAAATGCATAGAGGACGGGCTAAAATTCAGTCCTCACACACTTAATATGAAGGAAACCTAGAGGTTTGGCAAACCTGACAGAGTGGCCATAGTGGGTGGGTAAGGAGGTGGCAGAAGTACAATATAAATTTTACTCTCTGCACATGAAGAAGTGCACATTTTTCTCTTATAAAAATTTGAAAATATCATCTTAGATATCATCTATATAAAAATTAGATACAGCCAGTTTCTAATTCTTTTTTATAATTTTTTTGAATATCACATTGACATGAATTGCCAAAAATAACTGGGACTTGAAAGATAAGACAGTAAAATTAAGGGGGGAAGAAGAAATCTTCTCTGTCATATCACATATTCATCTGGTTCTTTTTAGGTCTTGAGTCTCAAACTGGAGTACTCAGACAATTGCAGAGTGCTGCTTGGTTTACACAGAATTGGGAATTAGTATTTTTCTGTCCAGGAAGGCAGGAAAAAGTGTCTGGGACCCCCAGCCTCAGGTTATGGCTAAAACTGCCTAGAAGAGAATGTCACATAATGTTGTTAATTTCTGAAATTCTTTCTTGCGCCTGAAAACTGGCCTATTGTACTTGGCTTTGTTAAAATGTGGGTGGTAGTGCTGGTGTTCTTTTTTTCTTTTTAATTACTTGTTCTAATACTCAGCATCTTGCTGGGAAACAGCCAGGTTACCATGGACATCAGTGGGATTTGACAGATGAGTAGCTGAATGTTTCTACACCAAGAATTATGAGAAATTAATTTTAAAATCATTAGGAAAAGAAAACGGAAGATGGTAGCTTGCAAGTGTTTAGAGGTGCTCTGGCTGGTTGTGGGGTCCCCTAAAACCCAGTCTTCTCATTAAGTATACAACTTTGATTTATTATATAAGCTTAAAACCACCTTACTTTCAAAATAAAAGTGCTTGATAGGAAACAGCCTCAAATCCACTCCTTGTATTGCTACAGCATCTCACAGAAATGGTGAGTATCAGGGCCTGTGCTCCCAAGGGGGAAACTAAGTTTACTGCTCATTTTTCTTGACAGTGAGACTCTGTTTTCATCCCACGTAACTTTAAGCACTTATGCTCCAACTACCTTTGGCTTCTGTTAAGCAGTAGTTTTCCATGTCTTGATTTGATGTAGTGAGCTTAATCTTGCACTGCAGAGAAAACCTTGGGGGTTTTTAGTGATCTTTCATGATCCTTAGAAATAATCCATTGGCCTGCCCAAGGTCAGGAGATGACAGGTATAAAACTGCTGGTCTGTGCTAATGGGGAAAGAGGCTTATTCAGAAGGTAAGGTCAGCTTGGATCTGAGTTTGGCTCCAAAGATGCTTCTCTCCAGAAATATCTTAATTATGAAAGCACTGAAGTTTTTTTAGGACATCTTGTATGAAGCTTCATTTTCACTAGTAACATTTTAAAGAGAATACAATTCTCAAAAAGGGCCCAGTTTCAGATGCTGATATAATCCTTAAAAAGGGCCATGATGTTCCCAGACGAGTGACAGCATGTAATGAAATTGGCTTCACAAGTTGTCTTCACAATCTGCAAAGTATGCCTGTAGACACTACACATCATCACTACACATCATAACTGGATGATATTTTATCTAAATTTCACATTCTATATCAATCTTTGGGTTGAAACCATGTTGCTATCCTGTTTATCAGAAATTTATTGATTTGTTGCTATCCAACAATTACAGAAAGAATTTCTTATTTTCGTTTTCTTACCTACTCAGTCTGAGCACCAGCAGGGATAGTGATGTCTCAGGCGCTGCAAAAAGCTGTCATCTGCCTATTTGTCCTGAACACATTTTGCAATCACTTTGTTGATTGGTGGGGGAAGCAGTAGGAGCATGTCTGTAATTATCTTTTAACAAGTATTTATGTCTGTCTAGCTTGAGCCATGAGCAAGCAACAAGCCCTTTGAGTCTATGTAATTATTTAATAGGCTTCTTACACCAAAATCTTCTGCCTGGGCAAGAAGAAAATGCTTAATTTGCAAGACTGTGAAATCATTTGTGTCCCGTTGAAGGGTAAGGAGGATGAAATGGGTGTTTTAGTTCGTTGTCAGGACAAATTGCAAACATTTGGCATCACCCCAGTATTAATTCTGCATGCTTGCACCAATCTTGTACCTGTTTCTTTACCTGGGAAATGCTGTGATTTCCTCCCTTCCCACCTTTGCCTGGATGTGGAATGGATTTCCCACTCATGTGTTACCAGCTCTTGGATGCAGTGAGTATGTGGCCTTCCCCTCCTCTGACGTGAATCTCCTTCCCTGGTTGGCGAGCAAGCAGGAGCCTGTTTGTGTAACTTGGCCCAGAGGCCAGACTTCAGAGCCATCTCTTCCATCAGTCCTGACCCCAGATGTGCTGCTGATGGTCCTTTCATAGTGCAACAAACATGGGAGAGCCTTTGCAAAGTTATGGGCTCTTATTTATTCAAGGAAGATTAAAAGGTGAAAGATGGCCCACTTACTGTGCAAATTTTCAAAAACCACTCCGCAGCTCTCTTGAATAATTCTGTAGGTAACATCTGTGTGCAAACATGTCTAGCAGTCAAAAGAAGGGGGAGCTTGGGACTTCCATGTTCCATATGGTATTGTCACCTGAACTATTGCTTAGCTGGGCTATTTTTATCCATAAATCATTCAACACAGAAGATATAAAAATGACAGTAATTCAACTTAGAGGATATTTTTCATGTACATCTAGGGAAGCATGCATATTATTTCTTGGGACATTTGCCAGTGTATTAGGGTTCAGTCTGTGGATCCATAATTTAAAAGATCCTTTTGCATTAGGCAAGTTAGATATTCTCTAATTTCTGTGGCATTGTGTGAAGACAGAGTGATTAATCTTTGATTTTTATTATTTATTTATTTTTAGTGTTTATTCTCTTTTTCTCTTCTTACACAAATTCATTCAGAAATACGGCCTTTATATAGCCTGCAGTACAATAAGGCTTGTATCATATTGCAAACCAGGGGTGCACATCTGACATAGTTAAACAACTGACTATCAAATTCTAGCACATTAACGGTTAAAACCAATGTATTTACATATGGCAAATAAATTACATAAGCTCACAAATGGTACTGACCTTGCAACACCTAACACAGCAAACTTCATGGTAAGTGACCTGAACAGATGAGACCAGCCATAGAGTGTATATAATGCATAACAGTTGCACGCTTGGTACTGGAACATCTAGGATTAATTAACTTTAAGACTGTGACTCTAACCAACAGAAAAGAAATGGAACAATAAACCTTATTCCCTTCTTAATTTCAGCTCTTTTGAATTGACAAGGTTTCAGAGGGCATAAGCTAGATTTTTTTCTCTATTCTACACTGATTGAGGTGTACACTCATGTTAGCCTGCGAGAGGCATGATTTGTAATCTGCCTTGAAAGACAATTGATTTAAGGACAATGAGAGAAGTTCCCTGGTGATTAGGCTGCAGTAACAGTTTGCGGTGCTTTTCTGCTAGAGTTACTACCCTGTAGCTGAGGGTAGTAAGGAAACTTGTGTGCTCCTATCAGCCGTTCCAGTCTGTTGTCTAATTTTACCTGACCAGTAAAGGGTCTGGCTAACCAAGGGCACTTCTGGTAGAGGTTGCTACCGCTATATTAATTAGCAGTAACTGTCACATCTCTAAAACACACTGGAAATTTGATTTAAATCTTGTTTAATGCCAACATAAATTCTTCTGCCTAGATGACTGCTGCTTCCCTGTATGCTTAAAGATGTCTCTGCAGCTTTAGGTATAATTTTGAATAGTATTGAGTTTTCTTATTTTGGTTTTAAACAAAACAAAGGCTTCCCCTCCTTCCCTCTTCTTAAAATATATGAGGGAGGAGGTCCAGTAGTGTTTTGTTGTAACCTTGAGCTGAACCAGGCTGTCCCTGGCAAAGTCAGGATGGAGTCATCTGGACTCATTTCTCGGATATTGTGGTCAGATATGGGTCCTTTGATTTGCTGGTCTTTGCCTTCAACAGATCATTCTCTTAGCTGTTGAACTTATTCCAAGTGCAGCAGACACATGTCCTCATCCAAACAGTTAATGGCTGCATTCCCGTGGTAAAATACTTGGGAGCAGGGAGGGCGCACTTGGGAGCGGTCAAGTAGGAGTGATCTCCACTTGCTTGCTCCCTGCTCAGAAAGGTGTTCTGACTGTCTTCATGTGGCGCTCATGAAGCACACTTTACGCTTAACAGGAATAAAAAATAGCTACCACCTTTTTGCAGGCATGCTGGGTACCTTGGCAGTGTACATAGGGCCTAATTATTCCTCTGTCAAGATGACTACCGTTTTATTTACTTGGCTAGAGTGAGGACGTCTTTTGGCACATGTTTAAAATTGCTGCTTAAAATAGACAGGGTCACGGGTGTTTTCAGTCAGGAGCAGCACAGGACAGCCTCAGCTGCTGAGGGGGGAAATTGGCTGGGCTGATTTGGCCAACCAGGCAGGCTGGACCACTTGGACCTGTGCAAGCCAAAGCACTAGAAAGTCAAACTAGAGTTAACAGATGGTGAAATTCAAATACTGAATTCCCCTGGACTTAGTTTGTTGGTACCTTCCCAAAGATATCTGCAAAATTATTTAAAGTTTGCAGGAACACAAACACTTTCAAAGAAAAATAAATCTGCTGCAGCTCTGCAGGGACAATGGTTTTCTAAGTACATCAAGACCAAAGAGCATAACAGCAGTGGAGCTGACACTCCTCATTCTGAATTTGTGTTTGACCTCTTTTCTCTGCTGTGACAGGGTTCTGCTCTAAATTTGCAATGCAAAGAAAAATGTAATTGCTTTAAGTGTGGGCCCTTTTTCACCCAGGAATCACTAAGGAATGCGAAGTAGCTCTTGCCATAGTTAGATGCAGGGTCTAGCTGAAGTTGTGCACCCTGTGCTGATTTATGTGACACATATGGGCTTGCAGATGCAGCCTTGCATTGCAGTCACACCTCTGACTGCAGCAAATTGTCTCAGTGACAGTCAGTGGATTGTAGGTGTAATTCCTCATCTCTCCTGTTCACCTGCATCCTTCTGTCCCATCCTGCCAGGGCTAGTATTCTGCAAGCATTTGAGAAAAATATCCCTGATACTCAACAATTCAAAACCAAATTCCAATATAAATTCAAAACCGTGGTTTTTTTCCTTTTTTTGGGAGGAGTTACTTTGCAGCCACATCATCTTGTGGTCATTGTCACCATACAGACCTCAGTTAGGGCTGCAGAGGCCAGGGGAGATATTTGCGGGACTCCCAGCTTGGTGGCAGCTTGAGCATAGGTTAATATGAACCAACCCCAAAATCAGACTCTTGGGGAGAAACAGCTGAAAACAGAGAAGTGCAGGCTGCAAATCCATGGTCATTCTGCTTCTGCTCTTGCTGCATTTATTTAGAAAACCACCATTTTTGTAGAGTTACCATGGATGTATTCTTCCCTGGAAAAGGGGATGCATTAACAAAAAGTTAGAGTACAATGAAAACAAATGATCTTTTATAGCTGTGATTTTAATTTGACTGGATTGAGTCCAGTAAGATTTTGAAGAGTAGAGGACAACAGATAAGTTAAAGGGTGTGTCCAGGTCACTGGAAAGGCAAAGATAACCAATTTTCCTATAAATAATATAACATTATCCAAATGGAATTGCTGTTAACTACAGGCTCAGTGCAGAAATGATCTTTCATCAGGCTGTGCCAAATTTATTTTAATTAAGACTGATGCATAAATAATTCAGGCTTGACGTTTGAGTAATGCATGCCCAGAAGACAGCAAGTGAGTGCATGTTTGAGAAAGGTAGAGGAGCATTGAATATATTTTCAACAAGTTGTTTTAAAGTAAACCAGAGATTTTGCAATTATTAAGTAAGGGAACTATGTTTTGGTTTAACTGCTCGTGAAATGGATAAATTGCAGTATCCATAAATAATGGGAAGAAAGAGTCTGGATGTATGCATAATGGTGGCCTTTAAGCCATAACCACTTTTGAAAATAGTTTCAAGATAATTTGGATAGATCCTTACAAGAGAAATTCAGTTTTGTGGTGCTATAAATTCATATTGTTTACTTTCCTTGATTGTGGACCTTTCAATGTTTGGTCATTCCCTTGCCTTGTATAGATATTCATAGAATAGAAAAAAAATATGAAGTAGGGGAAAGCAAGAAGGGTAATGAGGATAACCAGGGCTATGATACGGCTTTCATTAGAGACAGATCAAACAAACCAAGGCTACTGTTGCTAAAAAAGGAATAAATAGAAGGGAATATCATGAGTGTTGTATAAAAGTAGGAAGAGACGGGATTAATAACTTGTTTTCAAAGTATGAGAAGGTTACCCTAACCCCAGTGAAACTGGCAGGTTTAAACCAAATAAAAAATTCCACTCATGAAGTATGTGACTGCGTTGTGGAACTTGTTGCTGCAAACTGATTTATAGCCAGAAAAACATATAGGATTTGAAGGATTGAAAAAAAATATTTGAAAAATTCATGGAGATTGTTTCCAACATTTCCATCAGTCCCTATGGGTGAGCTCAAAATGTTCCTAGATGTTCCTAGATGTGCCCTGTTTTGGGTACTCTTTCCCAGTGGATTTCCTAGCTACTGATGGTAGAATATGGGGAAAGATGGACATTTATGCAGACAGTGATTTAATCTGAAGCCACGTTGTTTTCTGAGCGTCCTCCAAAACTTGAACACTAAAAGGCTCAGGTTAGACATGGCTGTTTTCTGAAAATTCAGTTGGATACTGAAGAAATTCCTGGTCATGAATCTAAATGCTTTGCATTAAAAGCCATACGGAGATTTAGGGGTGAAAATTTACAGCACAGTGGCTGATCCACTGCTACAGAATTTATCTAGGTTTGTCACTTCATGTGTTCAAGTTAGGGACACAGGCAATTTTCACTTCTCAGCTCAGGGTAGAAGAATGTGACTTGAAAACATTTTTTTTTTTTTTTTTATTTCAGCAGGTCATTAACAACCTGAACACATTCTAATCCTCTTATATTTTCCTCATTAGATTTGGATTACTGCAGCCAAGCAAGGGGTGAAAGCTGGCACGTTCTTCTGGTCTGTGTAAGTGCCCTCTATTTTCTGGAGATTCAGTATTAATTTGATGCAAGTGTTTATTAAGCCATTCTCCTTACTTTAAGCATTTGGTAGCTTGGAGACAGTACCTGTAGCTCCCCTTTGTTTAATACGTGCAATATTTCTGATAGCTAAAGTTAATGCTACAGTTGGATGCTTTAAGTTCATACACTTATTTTTATAAGCTGCCTGAAGAAAAGATGTGTCACTGTGTAAAAAATGAATTATTTCATTTCACAGTGTGTTGTTTTGCCTTCTTAGTACGGCTAGCAATGTTTCCTAGTCCTCTGAGTGTTTGTGGAAGACTTTTTTATTGTTCTGTTATGTCATCTGACACCAAGAGCCTAACTGACACAAAAGCCTCACTGACTCACTCATTTTACAATTTGGTCTGACTTTTGAGTAAGATACCCAGTTTCCCTTTCCTAACAGACAGCCTTTAGGATCTTTGATGTTTATTCTGTGTTTAATGGTTCCAAATTATTTCCCTATGTCCCAGCTAAGTTGTATCTTCCTAACCAAAAATGAATGAATTTTGGTCATTTCTGAGTTCTGAGGAATTTATGTGGTTCAATCTCTCTGTATCATTTCAGTAGCAGGACTGCTGCAGCAAAGAAAATGGGCAAACTGTCAAAACAAGTACTAAGGGATTTTGCCTATTTTTTTTTTTGGTGATTCCATTAGAGATAATGCTCTTTGCTACTCTAAAGATTATACAGCATATGGAAGGAATAACAACATGTACCATGAACAAAGATGATGATAGGTTTAGGCTTGCAAAATGGTGATCTGACACAGCTACAGTCTTGTTTCTCTACAAAGCAGTGGTACAAACTGGCAACAATGGACGAAGAGGAAGCTGAGATATTCAACATTTTTGCCTTGGTCTTCACTGGCAATCTCTTTTCCTACACTTCTGGAGTGGATGGAATGCAAGGGGAAAGACTGGGGAAGCAAAGTCCCTTCTGGTGATAGAGAAGATTGGGTTAGTGACCACCTGAGAAACGTTAATATACACAAGTCTAAGGGACCTGACTAGATGCATTCTGGAGTCCTGAGGGAGTTGGCTGATGTAGTTGCCAAACCACTGTCCACGATATTTGAGACATCATGGCAGTCAGGTGAAGTCCCAACTGACTGGAAAAAGGGAAATATTGCACCCACTTTTAAAAAGGGTAGAGAGGAAGACCCTGTGAACTACCAACCTGTCAGCTTCACCTTGTGCCTGGGAAGATCATGGATCAAATCCTCCCAGAAGTTATGTGAAGGCACAAGGAGGACAGGGAGATAATTCAAGACAACCATCATGGCTTCAGCAAGGGCAAGTCCTGCCTGACCAGTGTTGTGGCCTTCTGTGATGGAATGAGTACATTCCTGGACAAAGGAAGAACTACAGATGCTGTCTATCTGGATTTCTGTAAGGCCTTTAACAGTCCCCCACAACATCCTTCTCTCTAGATTGGAGAGAGATGGATCTGATGGATGGACTGTTTGGTGGATGAGGAATTGGTTGGATGGTGACATCCAGAGGGTAGTGGTCAATGGCTTAATGTTTAGGTGGAGATCCAGGAGGCCAGTACTGTTTAATATTTTCATCAGTGATGCAGACATTGGGACTGAGTGCACTGATTGGTCAGGCAAGCTTGTGGAGGGCACCAAGCAGAGTGGTGTGGTTGACATGCCTTAGGGATGGGATGCCATCTGGGGGAACTGCACAGGGTTGAGAAGTGGGCCCATGTGAACCTCAAGAGATTCAACAAGGCCAAGTGCAGGGTCCTGCACCTCAGGCATGGCAATCTCCGTCATCAATACAGGATGAGGGGTGAAGGGATTGAAAGCAGCCCTGCTGTGTAGACTTCCTGGAGTACTGGTGGTTGACAAGCTGGACATCAGCCAACAATGTGCACTTGCAGCCCTGAAAGCCAACCATAACCTGGGCTGCATCAAAAGAAGCATAGCCAGCAGGTCAAGGGAAGTGATTTTCCCTCTCTACTCTGCTCTGGTGAGAAGCCATCTGGAGTTCAGCATCCAGCTCTAGTCCTCAGCATGGGAAAAACACGGACCTGTTGGAGTGGATCCAGAAGAGGGCCTCAAAAATTATCAGAGGGATAAAGCACCTCTGTCATGAGGAAAGGCTGAGAGAGATGGGGTTGTTCAGCCTGGAGAAGGATCTGGGGACACCTTATTGTGGCCTTTCAGTGCTTAAACAAGGCCTGCAGGAGACATGTGGACATACTTTTTGGCAGGGTCTGTTGCTATAGAACAAGGTGAAGTGGTTTTAAACTCAAGGAGTGATACAAGGAAGAAATTTTTCACAATGAGGGTGGTGGGGTACTGGAACAGACTGCCCAGAAAGCTGGTAGATGCCTCATCCTTGGAGGTGTTCCAGGTCAGGTTGGACGAGCCTCTGAGCAATCTGATCTAGTGGAAGATGTTCTGTTCATTGCATGGGGATTGAACTAGATGACCTTGAAAGGTCCCTTTGATCCCAATTTTTTTTGATTCTAAAACAAAGAAATTAGTGTTATTCCTAGGTTCTACAACTACACAATCACCATAAACACCCTGGCCAATGCATGCTCGGAGATATAAAATATTATGGAAGGTAATCAAGGATATGTCATATCAATGACAACAGTAAGGAGTGAGACAGCCAGTTTATGTATGCATGAAATATATAAACTGTGTCATTAAAACTGTGTCATTTTATTTGGGATTCAGAATGGTTTTTGGGGAGACTTCAGGCAAACTCTTGTGGGAAAACAGAAGTGTTTAAAACATCTGAGTCACAAATGACTTAATTGAAATAACGGATTATTTTTCATATTGCACAATAAATACAAATTTCAAAACTGGACAATACCCAAGCTTAATATTCTGCTTTATGATATTGCCTTGTTTGCAAATTTTATCATAAATTATTTTTATAATTGTTTCATAACAGGAAGTTCTCTGCCTAGTTGGAGACTAACGACCACTGTTTTTCTACAAGGAACTAAAAGCTACCTTATTTCAAAAAGGCCATTGGCATGTCTATTTCTCTGTCAGATATTTCCAGAGAGTGCTGAATTCAGTTCAGGAAGGTGAATCCAAGATGGTCATATTTGATTCCTGCCCTGGGATTCTGCTGTTGATCTAATGGAATTTGGACTGACTATGCTATTGTACTAAAATAACTGCATTGTCACTGACCAGCAGAGCTTTCCTAAGATGAGATATTTGGAAGTTTAACAGCTGTTTATAAAGTTAGTCATAGCGTGAACTTGGCCTTAGCAGCCAAGTGAGAAGTCTCAGGATAAAAACAGTGAAACAGGATGAGTCTGTTCTGCAGGGTGAGAAGCTGTCAAAGTTGTGCAAGTTGCCATGCTGACTGCCTGGTGTTTCTGATGGCTCTGTTTTGTTTTACACCAGCCTAGCCCTCAGTTTGGCTACTGTTAAGTTAGCGGGACCTTTTCCAGTGTCTTCAAGACTAGCAGAGCAGGATGGTCATTTAAGCTCACTCTCATGTCAGCAATTTAATGGTTTTTACTCATGCCAGCTACCCAGTGGCAGCACCATTGCACATAAAGTGTTCGTCTGGGTTAAAGCTACCAGAATGAATCTTTACTTGCTCCTGTTTAGAACCTTGAGTTCTGACTCCCGTTAAAAACTTTTGATCATCTTTCTTTTGGAGTACGTGGATATCCAGGAGATCTGAAGTGATTCTGTTTGCAAAATAAGAATCAGTATTAAGCAAGAGAAAAGATACTAAGAGCAAATGACTTAATTATGATTGATTTTAATCATGTTAGGATCACTCCATAGCAAAACTGTTGATGTCTTTTGTGTCCTATGGTAACAAGATATATTTTTGTATTTTGTGGTCCAGAGTCATCCCCCATGAGCGCAGAATATTAACAATACTGCAGTGGCTAACACTTCCAGACAATGAAAGGTAATTCACTTATTGTCACCTGCTATTGGGTAACTGCAAGCTTGTTTTCTCCCTAAAAGTAGCTGGAAGAGCAAGAGGAAATTTAATTATAAAAATTATTTTTGTCTGTTGCATGCTATCACTGATTTAAGGATTTGTTAGGGGGGGGTGTTTGGGTTTTGGGTTTTGAGATTTTTTCTTAATCTAAGCTTTTAACCATCAGCATTTTGATTCTTCTCAATAATTGTATGGTATGAATTTATTTCTTATCAAGAAGTATTAAGTTGCATGGATTAACTTGGATTTTTTTTTTATCCCACCGAGTCTAATATGGTTTAATAACCTTACAAGCAATGGTAGTTGCAGAACTGGACCCTGAGGACTGGGAAAATGTGAAGATTTTAGTTATGAGTATTTTTTTAGTATAAGAGCTCCCACATGCTGCTAGCTGCAAAGCTCAGGCGAGCTGCTGTTCTGATTTCTCCTACCAGACTTAGAAAGAGCGTGTGTCCTCAGATGGTACCCCATGTGCTTCCCTGCATGCGTTCTTGGATTTAATAAAACTGTAGAACAACTAATTGCTTAATCATACCATGGAAACATGACTGAGAAACAGTTGTTTTTCCATAAAGCCAACTCCCATTGGAAAGTTGACTTGATTTGACTTGACCTAACGGGTCTGGAGCTTTTTGTTGTTGTCGAAGGAAAGGTATTCTGAAAGAAACCTTTCTTTCTTACAGGCCTTACGTTTATGCCTTCTACTCTGAACAACCAGATGCTGCTGGCCACAGATACGGTCCCTTCAACTCAGAGGTTAGTATGGATTTTCTTCTGCAGAAAAAGCATATGACTCAAATGCCTTTTTTAAATAATTGCCACTGCTCAGGAGTAGCCTATTTTAGCAACATTTTTTTCACCTGTTTCTGCAGAATGTCTCCCTCTGCCAGAGAAAGCAAAGTTACTGTCTTAAGGATTTATCATGTGAGATTCACTTCTGAGGGAAGGAACTGCCTGTGCCTTTCAGAGGTTATTTCTCTGTGTGATATAATAAGGCAAATGGAAAGATTTATTTGGCAAAGACAGGAGTATATTGCTTACAACAGCATCATTTAACTTTCCTCAAATAATTTATCCTTTTTAAAAGCGATAAAATTATAATGCAGAAAACACCGAAGAAAAATGCAGGGGAGAAAAAGCTTTGTTTAAAGCTGACAGCCCGCAGTAGCCAAAGTAATAATTCCGTCTGTCGTGAACTGTAAAAAGCTGCTATTTCCAGTTTCATATAAGCCCTACAGAGGTTCAGGAAGCTTTGCCCATGCTGTTCCCTCAGGACTGCACTTGCTGAGCTTGGAAAAAGTTTAGAAGCACCGTAAGGTATTTTAATGAAAAATTATGTGCAAAGCACTACAGTAGTTAACCCCTTGTTTGATCTTTTGATAGCTGGCTGGGACTGAAGTTCCCTGCCAACACTGTCCAGGGGACATGAATTTTAAGACTATACACTTGTCTGGGATTTGTGGGAAAGGGAAGTAAATTCTGCACGTAAATATCCTGCTACTTCAGCTGGCTGGGATCTGGCATCTCAGATGATCTCTGACATCAAGGAAATGTCCCCTAGTAGTGCAAATATATGCCCACAGATTGCCATCCCCAGACGTCAGGAGCTTTTCTACAAACTATTTAAGGAGTGAAGTGATGACTGTCTCAGATACCTACCCTTTGGAAGGTAACACAAATCTCCTGGAACAGCCAGATAGCAGCAGTAGATTTTTACTTGTTTGGTGTACATCTGATAAATGTCCTCTAATAGAGGTGAGAGCAAAGACAAGCAGCATTATTTTATTATTATTATTATTATTATGCTCGTATTATTTGGGCTGCTTAAATAAATTTGCAGTGGTCATGAACTTTCTGTGGGTAGCATCCCTGTTGGAGCAATTTGAACCATAGTCCCAGAGCAGCGGGTGCAAAGAATTATTCCAAAACATCACTGAAACATCATACTGGCTAGGAAGAAGGTAGTCCTTTTTCTGGATACGCACTGGATAAAATCTACCAATGCTCTTGCTAAATTGACAGGCGTCGATATATCTCCATGTTGTCATTTGACTCAGAACACGAGGGATGTCTGCCTCGGTCAAGGTATCAGTAATAAGAGTTCTCTGATCAAGGATATGTTACTCAATGATGCTTTATGGTTCTTCTTATTAATGGAGTCTTGCAAATACTATGTGTGGCTTATGACTGACAACTCTAATTTTATTTATCTGTAGACAACCACTTCCTTCTGAACAGTTGTGGGGCTCTTTACATGGACTTAAAGGAGACTATGAAGATGATGACATTGAATTTGTTCTTTAAATTGTAGTCTTTAACAAACCAGTTTAGCATTCAATGCTGTAATCTAGTTTCAGGTTAATTAATAAGTGTCTAAAAAAGTAAGTGTAATTGTATCATTATAGGAAAAGTCATTATAAAAGCAAAAAGCCCCCAGAGGCTCTTACTGTTTGAGGATTCTTCTGTGTGGTTATCTAAAGGCTGATCTCTAATTGCAAGGCAAAGCCTAGGCTCTTAATTAGTGTGAAATAATAGCTTATGAAAGTTTTACCAATAAATTGATTTATGCCATTTGTGTGAAACACAAGATGAGCATGAAATTGATTTTTAGCAAATTGAGAACAGATTAATTAGCAGATAAGCATGTGTGGGTTTGCAGTTTAAACAGTGGCTGTAACTTTGTGAATGGAAATTTAAATAAATAAAGCTGTGTAAGTATACAGATGCTGATATTTGGTAGGTGCCTGGTTTCAGGATAGAAAATCTAGAAAGTATTTTATGTTGTTTCTCTTGACACTGTTTTCAATATAATTTTAGGAGCTATGAAATTTATATAAATCAACTGGGAAAAAAGTCCTCAAAGGGATCCCTTTTAGCTGCTTCTTTGATAGCAAGAGCATGACCTCCCTGTGAAATCATACTTTTCTTTTGTACAGCTGGCAGCAGTTATACAGTTGGAGTAGTACTGACCACTTCATTTTTCTTCATGCAAAGGCACATCAGCCAAACAATAATATCTGAAAACAAGCTCTTAAAAATTCTGTGTTATATGGACTGCTTATTTCTTCCTTTCAAGAAGATTGAACTTTTCTTGCTGCATTTAGTACCTCCAAATGCTACAAATGTCTGTTCGAGTGAAGTGAATGTTTGCTAGAATGTATTATACCCAGTAATCTTCTAAAGGTATTTTAAATGTGTAATCTTAAATGTCTAGTACCATCCATTACTGATAGTTTTCAGCCTCACAAGACATGTGCAACAGCCTATGCACAGAATGTCTTAAAAGCTAGAAACAAAGGGACTTAGATGCACTTAAATTTTATCGGTGAATTGACAGTGCTGTTGATAAAAATGAAACATAGATGATGGCCAGTGTCCACTTGTATACCTTTATGTGTCCTCTAACATTATGAATTTCAATGTAAATGAGTTGGTTGTCCAGGTTTTGGGGTGGTATTTTTTTTGGTTTCCTTTTGTTTTCTTTTTTTTGGTGGAGGGGGAGAGGGAGGGCTGGGGAGAGGAGGACACGAATAAACTCCTTAGGAAGTATTCCAGTGGGTACCACTACATTTCCAGGAGTAGTTGTGGGAGTTGTCAAATAAGTGCTTGCTCTTGATTTACTTCTGCATTTATTTTTTTCTTTCCCTCTGTGCTTCTGCAGTTGAACTCTGGTAGGTTGGTCCATCCGGGTCAAGAAGCAAAGCTTTGGCTGGCTAGTTACCCTTGTGATGTTACAGTTCTCTTCTGTAAGCGGGGAGGGATTTTTTTTCCCTCCTCCATAACTCTGTTCTGACTCTTCTCAAGCAAGGCTAAGATTTGGCTGGTTAATAAGAACTTGGCTTTTTTTTTTTTCCCCTCCCTGGCTAACTTTTTTTTTATTTATTTATTTTTAAACACAATGTTCTAGAAATATACTACCATAAGAGCTCTAAAACACATCAAAATCTGGCATTGCTAAGCCATTCCTGCTGCTCCTCTAACATGCTGTCTTGAGACGGCCGTTTCCAGTGTTCAGGCCTGAGTTTCCTGCGCTGGCGCGTGTCTGGCATTGTGGACCTCTGTCTGAGCCGGTTCAGAGACAGTAAAATAAGAATCCTTCCTCTCCCTGCTGCTCCTCTCATCAGGACTGCACAAAGCTTGAAGCGTTTTAAAAACAGAAAACTCTGGTGCTGCTTTATTAAAATGCCTGTCTGGAGAGAGACGAATGAGACTGGACTAGAATCTCCTTTCCAGCTGCTTGCCTTGGAAGCAATGAAACAGCATGGCAGATGGTAACATCCCCTTCCTTCCCTTCCCTTCCCTTCCCCATTTATGTAGCTCTGTAACTGAACAACTGTGAGAGGCTGCCTAAGTACATAGCAGTAAAATATTATCATAAATCCCTGACTCTTCTCGAGCCCACTCAGCATGCTCCATTATATGCAGCATAGGGTAGTTGGAGTCTCCTGGTAGGCATCATTGTCACTGCTTCACACCCCATCCTGAGCAGTGCCAAGAGCCTGCCACTTGTGCTAAAGTCAGTGAGAGTAGTACACATTAAAATTATGAGCTAGTTAATTAATGGGATAGCAGTTTTTCCAGTTATGTCTTAAATTTGTTTTTTTTTTCCTTCTGTTAGCCTACCTCAGGTAGTGTTTGTCCATTTATGAACAATAACATTACCCAAGAAGACACCTTACTGAAAGTTCTAGGAAATTAAATTGCCAAATTGCCCCTGAAGCTGGTAATAAGGCAGGTAGGAGGGCAGCTTTCTGGTGCAGTGCCACTAATAAATATGCCCTGCCTAGCTAATTTCAAGAATAGAAACTCCATGCTCAATGAGTCTCACCTTTGTAGCTCTTTCCTGCAGTCCCCAGCTAGTGGCCAGTTGGGTTCTGGTGATTTCAGTGGGGTGCATCACCTGGCACTTGATGCAGTCACCCACTGATGGTACTGATGAAGGTACCTAGTGTCACCAATTCAGCCAAAATGTGCGTGTGGGAAACTTTGTAGAAAGCTGTTTGGACTGGACAGGCTCTAGTGCCTGAACCATCATCCAAATGAAAAGTTGCATTTCCACCAGCGCTGTACCCCAGACACTTGTTAGATTGTATGCAATGAATTTTACTTAAATTTGAATTAAATTTACTTAAATTTTTATAATATTAATGGATTGATACTTGAGCAATAAAACCCCCCCACATATCTATAATATATTCAAAACCAGAAGCCCCACCTATCTTCTGAAACGCCAATTTCATTTGCTTTTATGCTGTCTGCTCTCGTAACTGCTGTTCTGCTTTCAGTACAATTTGGTGGAGTCCTCCTTAAAGAGAGGCAGATCCTAAATTGTCCAAATGCCTACATTTTTGAAAAGGCCACAGTACACATACTTCAGAATTAGCTGGCACAGGTAGCTTTACTATCTGATGTGAGTCGAGACAGGCTTTTTTTTTTCTGAGTCCAGACATCTCTCCCTGCCAGTACAGGAGAGTAGTTATGGCTCCCCTCTTACTCCGCCCAAGAGACCTAAGAGAAAGCTTCCTCCTAAGAGGAGACAGGAAAGACCAGTTGCAGCTCCAAAGAAAAGAAGACGAAAAGTACATAGAGTGGATCAATATGCTGCGGAAGCTCGTCGGAAGAAAGTAAGTTTACAAATGTTCCAAAATTTTATGATCAAAGTGCCACTTTTTAGGCACTAGTCTAGCTTTTTTTTTTTTTCAACTTGGGAGTTCGCTCCATGCTTCAGGTTGGGATTTGGCAGACAAAGCTTCTATGAATGTACTGAAGGACGCAAAGGAAAGCAGCTGAACAAGACCAAGTCTTCTGGAAGCTATCTATGTGTTTCTTGATTCAGACTCTGTTTGCATCAAGGAAAGTCATCTTCATAATCTTTAGATTTTTAAATCCAGCCATCACTGGAGGCAATGTCAGATTAATCCATGAGAAGACAATTCTAGTGTTTCTAACCCATCTGAGCTATACTCCACAATATGTAGTAGCCTCCTTAACTCCTCAGCTCTTGGGAGCCTGGCTATTGTTTGAGATTCAGTGTCTAGTCATCGTGGTTGTGGAAAAGTCCTGAAAATGTGACTCATAAAATTTAAAGGGGAAAGAACTCTAAAAAGGTATATATATATATGTATATTGTAAGACCAGTTTGTGGCTTTGGAGGGTAGAGGATTCTTAATTACATTATTTTTGAATGCTATATTTGCAATAGAAGCAGTATGGTTTGTTTTCACAAGTGGAGGAAAAAGGTATTCCTTAGTGTACTGTTTTTCTCCACCTGGTACTAACACAAACAATAGAAGGGATTATAGACCACTTCAATATTATTTTTGTTTCAGAAATTTAACTGAATAATTCAAAACCTCTACAAGTAAACAACTGAAATATTTCTCCTTTAGGCTTTAAACAAAAACCTTGACACTCCTTTGTCTCTTACAAGAGGCTATAAACACTCTTCTCAATAGCTTTTTTGTGGGCGTGTTTTTTGATTTGTTGCATGATTCAACTCAAAGCAGTTATTTTGGGACCGATTCATTACGTGTAAAGACAAGGCAGACAGGGACATGCAAAAAACTATCAGATGTAAGAAAACAAGAATTTTCACAAGAGCTTTTAACACAGATTTACCTGAGAGGAGAACTGATAACCAGCATGGATAAAATTGCTAGCACTGACTCATTTACCATTCCAAACTACACCATTCTGGCATGAAGTACAGTAGGTAGCTTGTAGCATTCCAATTGAAGTAAGCGTACATGATTCTTGGGTTTTTTTCCCTTTCATCCAGACATCCCTAAAAAACTCCTCCTGGTAAGTCAACTGTGAATATTTATCACTATTATTTCAGAAAAAAACCCCATCTTAATATTATGCAATCATTGCCATTATATCTGCAAGTTGATCTAAATTCTTTCTTCCTTCTAATCAAGCATCCTCTAAGGTAAAACACAGGAGAGAATCTGATTGTGGTCTGTATGTCTGAGATCCCATACACAATGCTTTCACAGTAGAACCAACACTTCATTGCAACACCATCTTAGAGATCCTTATATCTTGAAAGAGGAAATGTTTCTGTACAACCTTCCAAAGTCTTGATATCAATGTGTTAGGTGAAGAAAGGTATATGCAAGAATTTTATTTGTTAACCAATAACACTTTGGAAGTCACATCTGGGAAAGAACATCAGCTGTAAGAATAGCATGTCCACACAAAAAAATCCTTGCCTGAATATGCCACCTACAGCCAGCCTTAGGCTGTGAAGACCATTTGGGGAAAAACTTAAATGTCATATAGAGTAGTAAAAGATAGCTGAATTTAAAAATTAGAGAGAGACAGAATGCAACAAGATGAAGAAGTACTGGTCAGGGCCTTTCTAGAGGTGCTTTGAGCAGAATCAAGCAGTGAAAGCTGCAAAGTTGAAGAGGTTTTTTTGTTTTTGTTTTGTTTTGTTTTGGGTTTTTTTTGTGGCTTTCTGCGTGAGTTGTTTCTTTCAAAACCAGGATTTTTAATTTACATTGACTTTCTTACAGTTTCAGAAATTTCTCTGCAGATTTACAAGAGGGTTCGTGAAGAGTGTTGCTAAACAAAATTGCTAGAACTTGAAATCTCTGGAGGTATTCTTACACTTTTCAAAAAATATTTTTTTAAAAGAAGCCTCAAGCCTGCTGAGAAAGGTAAACATTAATGGGAAGTCCGTCTGGATTTCCAACTTCCTTGAATAAGCTTTGGATTCTGAGTAAAAGTTGTATTTCGTAGGGATTTATGTTATACAAACAGAGTTTCATAAAAATGGGATTCCCAGTCATTGAAAAAATTCTTTGTATTTGAGAGTGGAAAAATACTGAAACAGACAATTTTCTTTTTTTCTAAACTCAAAATGTTTCGCAGTTTTATCTAAATTGACTACTTAGGAGTTCCTAAATTAAAATATCTCTGAATTTTACCCTTTGCCTGAACAACTTCCACATGTTGCAGAAACTGTTCCTCCTGTTCCCTACCGTGATTCCATCTCGCATTAGCCACTTCTCCATGTATTTATAGTGCCACATGGGAGATGACATTTCCTGTCTCCCATAAACTATCAGACTCATTTAACATCCATCCCTTAATGACTCAGGCAGAGGGAGAATTTCTGAACCGTCTCTTTCTGGGTCACACTAACATGGTGTTTATCTTTTCTTCTCTGAAAATTCTGCCAAAATCTATTTTTTTCTCATCCAAAATTTGTTAGTGTTCTCTTTGTTAATAGGAGGATGTTTTGTTGCAAATACTTGGACCAGCCAAATCAAACAGACAAGCAAGGAGGAAGTTAGCATAAATGTAACAAAAAATATTTTCTTCTCAAAACTGAAACAAAATCTAAGTTCTCTGCCTAAAATCTTACTTCAAAATGTTTCCCTTCTCTCTGCCATCTGGTAAAAAACTGTTTCCCTTTCATATAGCTGAAAACACAATCCTGTGAACATTTCTTGGTGTGTTCTGGTTTGTTTCTTAGCAACAAAGAAACTTAAATGAAGAATCGCAGTACTGTATCAATCTCTTCTGGGGCCTGCTGACAATTTTGCCAAAACTGTCATTTGAGATGTTGGAAACTCTTGGCTTTGAAGCTGAAGAACGCTCCCTCCCGGCCGCATGTGCTACTCAAGTGACTTGCGTGTTGTCATCCTACTATCAGATGTCCTTTGAAGTGAATTTCATTAAGTGACTTGGCATATGAATCCCAAGTCCAAAGCTTCATTTCATGTTCATGCTTTGATGAAACCATTCACACGACATAGTCTTTTAAAAGTACTGCCGTAAGAAAGAAACTGAGCCCCAAAGTCATATACATTTTTCTAACATCTATTCTTTGTTTTACCCCATGTACATGTTTCTGTGGGAGGCCTAGGATCAGCCATAAAGATCTTTTGCTGTCTTTTGTCAGCATCTCAGCAGGACTTTCTCATGGTGAAATCAAAGTGTGGATACAGGGAAGGAAACGGTACCGTAATTGTAGGTGTAACAGCTCAGCCAAGGCTTTGCTTCTTGACCTGGATGGTTATCCTGACAGAGTTTTGCCAAAGGACCTCCATTTGTAGAAGGAAGAACACCGCAATGACAGAATTAACTTTTTTCCTTTCTTGCATATTCATACAGATGATGGTGAATCCTCTCAGAGAGATTGACAAGACAGTAGGACAACTAATGGATGGACTGAAACAGTTGAAACTGCATCGATGTGTCAATGTCATCTTTGTTGGTGATCATGGTAAAATAAACAACATTTTTTATCAGTATATATAAATGCTTGAGTAATGTAGCTGTAATATAATAAGTGGCTGAAATGAAAGTTCTGCTTAAGATATTTTTGTGCTGATTTTTTTCTAGTAATTTAAATCCCCCAAACCACCCAGTCCAGTCCAGATTGACCACTCAGCTTGCCTGTTTATTGCCATTGGACAACTCTTCTCTTTCATAACAGTGATCTGGGTATTTATATCTCCACTTAGAGTTTTTCAAAGCTTGGCATTTTGCATACAGCATCCAAGTGCATCTCGCCTTGCGTGAAAGCTATAATGTACCTGCAATAATCTTTTTGGCAGTGTTTATGAGAGGACACAATTTAGTAGCACTAAAGAAAGGAGTAGGACTTTAGAGCAAGATGCTTCCATGGTAATTAGTGGGCCAAGTTATCCTAGGAGATAGGAGAAAGACTGGAATGTCTGTAAAGGACTGTGTCCAGCTTGGATGGAAAAAGTCATCAAAATAATGGAGGAAGGAGGAAAACCGTAAAAAGATATTTCAGGGTCAGGTGGAGAGTCACACAAAAGCAGAGATACTATTTGGTAGATCAAATTCTTTCAGACATCAGAAGAAACTTTGCAATAGAAGATATAGTAAATAGTAGCAAAGACAAAAAGAAAAAGAAAGTTTTACTGAAGAATGTGACCATGTTTGAGTGTCCTGGCTTTGCATAACTTTTTAATGATGGTCCCATTCTGTTTAGATCTTTGTTTATGGAAGTCTCAAAACGGCTGCTACATTAGCAATAATGGCTAGGGGGAGAGAAGGACAAGGGGCAGGAAGTATTTCCAGGGGAGGCAGTTTAGTGCTGAGAACCGCCTGTGACTGGCAATGCGTTCCTCCCCACCACAAACGGCTGTAAGAGAGAATTGTTTATCTGTGGTTGCTTCAGAACAGATCACCAACAGACAATACCTTTTGTGTGTGACTTCTCTTAAAATCCTTTGTTTAAAAAAAAAATAACCCCAAAGTAGTACACTAAACTGAAACCAGACTTTGATTTTTCCATGAGCTTAGTTAGGAGATGTGTCAGTGTGCACATGGTATGTGTGGTGGCTGCTTCTATGAGGCTGAGAACAGAATTTCTCTTGTGTAGGCAAGTGTTAAAATCACCCCTAGTTTAGCTCCTACCCGTGCCTGATGTTGGAATTAGATGACTGGAAAGAACAAGAAAAACATTTGTCATCCAAAAGAGAAGAATACATAAGTTGCTTAGGGTCTCTTTCTGTGCTGTTTTGGAAAACATGTCTGTTTCAAGCTGGAGTAATTTTGCTTTTTCCTTCTGCAGGGATGGAAGACACTACTTGTGAAAGAACTGAATTTTTAAGCAACTATCTGTCTAACGTGGAAGATATCATTTTGCTACCCGGATCTTTAGGGCGAATTCGCCCTAGGTCTAGCAATAACCTAAAATGTAAGTTAATTTAATTGTACCCCTTATATCCTGAGAACAGGACTCAGTCCCTTCCCTAGGCTGACACTGCACAAAGGATGTAAATTTGCAGTGTGTCAGCAGGACATTCAGAGGGAAGCCCACTAAAGACCAGCTGCTTGCTCCCTTCCCAATTTGTAGGCTCACAGATCCCACAGTGGCAGAGCTGTGTGAAGTGGATGGCTGAAATCTGGGTTGAAACCCACTCTTTTACGGCAAGATGTGGGAACTCTTGAAGCTAGTTTCACATGGCAGCATACATGTCATCAGTTTACTCACACACTTCTCTCCTCTGTCAATGAAAAAGAGACTTGAGGGAGCTCAGCACTGCATGGATATGAAAGATTGCATCTGGAACCTTTTCTGAGCTAGTGGGGAAAAAAAAAAAAGAATTGTTAATTTTTAATTCAGCAGCTTCTTCATACTTTGGGCATAGGTGAGAAGAAGCGGTATGGATGAGAAGTGAGTTGGTAAAAAACAATAAGCTGGAGATGTTGAAGGATACAAGGAATCTGTAGAGCATGTGTTTAAGGCCAGTGTTGACAGTAAAACTTGCTATTTTTTTGTACTATGCCATTAGGAATTCACCCTGATGGTGTTTGATATGAGCTGATCTTTGATGAGAGCACATCGGGCTCAGGCAGGAGTCCCCTGGTGAAGCTAACCCTGTGATTTAGAGCATTACATACCCAACTGGCCTCTACTTCTCCACTGAGGACTACCACTCTTACAGTTCTTCTGAGAAGATTTTATTTTTTTTTTTTACCATCTTTCAATCCTTGAAAACCCAAGTTGCTGAGAAAAATTAATTTTCTTTGGAAGATGAATGGCAATATCTTCCAGACCAGCTAGTCTGACTGACCTCTGAGTCATACTACTGGTTTTCCTGCAATACCACTTACCTCTTTTGGCCTCTGTCCACAGCTTTCTACTGTGAATATTTGCAATTGCATATAAATCAGAGGTTTGAACATAGAACAAAGAAGCATATTCCTTGGTTTTATGAACTGAGGTTTTCCCCCTTAAAATGGCAAATTACCAGCTTTTTTATTCCTCCTCCATTTTTCTATTGATAACACTGCCTCAAGGCCCACAGACAAATCTTTGCAATGGGTAAACCTGCAGCTTGTGTTTTGAGATTCAGTAGATCTCATCTCAGCCTCAACAGTTAGTTAAGCAAGGTATTTTCAATTCCTAAGGTTTTCTCTTAGACTGCTTTTTCTCTCTGGACTGAAAAATGCTTCCCCTCGTCACTCTGCAAGAAGACAAAGTTAATGTGGACTGTTGCTGGTTTGGGGCTTTCTACATCTTGCATGTCCTTTAATAGTCCAAAGACTCCCCAGAGTATTCTCCAGAAAATATTTTCCAGAATATTTTACTGTGGCTTTTCACTTACTCTGTAGTAGTCTATGAAATATATATGAAACATTAAAAGAGACCAAAAAAAGCTACATATTTATCTTACTCCTTCTAAGGAAGTGCATTGTTGCATTCAAATGTGCTTTCAAAAATTTTCAAGGAAAGTTTTTGTGTTTGGGGATGATTTTTCATTTTAAAAGAAAGTTGTCAAAAGACTTGAAATTATATGTTTTCAGAAAAGAGAATAAATACTAAGCTAAGGCCCAAATCATAAAACAGTGAACACTATTACCTAAGCAACTAAAATATCACTAAAGTGGAACTTTAGGTCATCTTCAGACTGTCTTATCTGATATATACAGTGTACATTTCGTAATGATCTATCAACTTTTAAAAATGTTTCTGTAAAATCACATTGTTACCTCATGTTTTTTTCTGCAAATTGTTCATCTTTTCTATTTTTGTATTTTTTTTTTTTCTCTTTACAGATGACCCTAAAGTGATTGTTGCCAACCTTACAGTAAGTATTTAGGACAGAGAGGTATCTCTGTACCTCACTGCTCACTTCACATCTTAATTTGGGGCATTATTCCGCATTCTCTACTCACTCTTTAGGCAGGAAATCCAACCATTAGCATGAATAAAGAGTGTTAAATGGTGCCCTTCATGAGTACAGATTAATGTTTGTCATAAATTCCACTGTTTGCTGCTGTAGTAGCTTTTATAACCTTTTTGGGCAGCGCAGAGCCAGAATCTCCCTGACCGTCTTGACTCCCTGAATTGAGTCTATTTATTCATTCTTTCAGAAATGGAAAGTAATCTTTTAGGGTAAATATTTTACTAGCACTTTGAAGACTCTGAAAAAGTTCATTTGATAGACTTCAGTTATAACCTTGCTTTTAATGTAAAAAGGGTGTTTAAAATAAAAGCTGATTTGAAAGAAATCAACTTTTGTAACCAAATTGCTTTAAATATATCTGCAGATAAGATATATTTTGAGCATTCAGCTTTCCTCTGAAACTTAAGTTTTGGTCCAATTAGAATAAAATTCTTCCTCTATGAGCCAAGTAAGTGCAATGTTTTGAATGATGCTTTCAAAAAGACTGTCATGAGAATGAAGCTTTCCAAATACATCTTTGAATGACTCCCTGGGCCCTGGTCTTACGTAAATCCTGTACAGAAAGGGCTGGACCATGTACTCTAGATGTACATGTTGTATTCAAGACATCATCGATGAAGACCTTAATGGCTTGATTTCTGTAGTTCAAGGTTTTATGCTTGTCTAAGCTAGCTGAAAGCAGTGTCATGTTTAACTGTATTTTTCAGTGTAGAAAGCCAGACCAACACTTCAAGCCCTACTTGAAACAGCACCTGCCTAAGCGCTTGCACTATGCTTACAACCGAAGAATTGAGGATGTCCATTTACTGGTGGATCGCAAATGGCATGTGGCAAGGTAAACTCTTGCTATTGCTTCCATCTTGATTTTCAGCATTTTTTTTTTTTTTTTTTTTCCCCCTGTGGAAACGAGACACCTGGGATTGCCCTGTCTGCCAGCATCCCTCTCCTGTAGCCTGTGAGCAAGAGGACTTCTGAGCTCCTGGTGAGGTTCAGTCACATTTGGCGCAAGGGGATGTGGCTCAGAGCACAAAATTGTTTTAAAGTTTGGGAAAATCAATACTTGGGTTGAGGGTAGAAGCCCAGATTGGTTTCCTTAAACAGCTGTGTGGTTTTTGACTGATTAGCTGAAGTATAGGGGCTGATAAGCTTTTTTTTAGTGAGATACAAGTTTCCTTCCAGTCAGGGGACAGGGAATATGGGAGCAAAGGGAAGGTGTGTATGACCAGAGGATGCTAGGGAACAAGAGACTGAGTGGACACAGTGGGTGTATGGAGAGAAAATGGAGATATTGTCAGAGTGGGTGAATGTCTGATAACATGTGGAAGGTATGACAGGGTGGCCATCAAAGTGCCATGCTATATTATGTTGCAAAACAAATGTACAGAAACCAGGATGCTTTAGCTAAGAGAAAAAACTCTTTTGAGTAGGTTTTCCCCATACGGCTCTGAATTTACAATTGTAAATAAATGGGCAAATTTTAATATTCCTAGCTAAAAATTGAGTGAGGAAAAACAAGTTAGCACGTATAGAGCATATATTGCTCGTGTAAAGCAATCACGAGAGGAGTAGCATTTGTTTATCAACAGTGCACCCCTTTTTGTTTTAATATATATTCTTTTTCTTGCTTTGGTCTTTTGACACATGTTGTATATTACGGTATGAGAACAGCTGGATCTTTATGCATGAAGCTGACTAAGTGGTTCTTGGAAGATGACACAGCTTTTGGCTCACAGTAGTCTATTATGAGCTTTAAATTATGGTAGACTTTCTTGCCCATATAGCTGCCAGGCAAACACACGGTGTGTTGTAAGTGCCTTTTGACATCTGTGCTTATCTTTCTGTGAATTACGCAAGGAACACCCTGCTGAAGCAGTGAATGAGAAACCCCAATTGCTTTCTTGCATAACTCCACTAGTTGGCTAGTTGCCCCGTACAGATTCTGTGGCTAGGGTTCATCTACTTTTCAAAGAATCACACTTGAAGTTTAGGCCTATAAATATTTTAGTTTTAAGAATTCTACTGGAACTGATGGGATGGCCCAAGTTGATTGACATTTAGTACTTTCATATTAATTGCATCAGACTTTCTTTGGCTTATTTATTCATTAGGTTTTCTTAAATCTCATTTACCAATAATTCATTTATTAATGTAACTAATTTGCTGTATATTCACAGTCAGGAAGAAGGTAGTTACAGACCTGATTGCTGTAACTCTAGTTAAAAAAATAAAATTTTGGCTGCGTGTAATTTTATTGCAGATGGAAAAATTAACTTGTAGAATAATCTGGTCCACTGCATGTATTGCCTGCACATGGCCCTCATAAACCTACAAAAAAGTACTCTGGAATGAGCTAATAAAGATCTCTACGACAATACTTATTTTTCCACAAATTTTGTAAAAAAGATGGTCAGTAACAAGCTGATAATTAGTGTTTCCATGATATCACAGTAATTTTCTCAGCTATTTATCTTCAATACAGTCTTTGTCTTTTCCCTCCCACTTTGTTTCTCTTCCACATTTTTGTTTATAGGGTGGAAGGCAAACAGGTGAAAGCACTTTCTTAGAAACCTCTGTTGGCCTTTCAAGGACTGGAAGAGTATGGTTCAAAATACCTCCAGTCTGCAAGAAATTATGTGACATGAGAAAGTCTGAGAAAATAAATAAATAGGTGCTACCACTGTTATCAGTGGCTCTTAGCTATCCTCTTATAGTGGGAGCAGAGGGAGTCCCTGGGGTGGTCAAATGAGCCCGCAGTCCCTGCTACTGCTCTTCAAAAAAGATGAGCAATGCATTGCCTTGTAACCTCATCCCTCCTACTCCCAAGTATGTTGCCAGGTCAGCCACCGCACTTACACCTTTGAGGACATTTTCTAATAATTTTTCAATTTAGGAAAGCTGTGGATGTTTACAAGAAACCAACAGGAAAATGTTTCTTCCATGGAGACCATGGCTATGACAACAAGATAAACAGCATGCAGGTATGAGCAGTGCAGTAACCTTTGTGGGAGGGTCACTGAAGGCAGAAGAAATTGGAGGTCTCTGAAGTGTAAGTATTCAGTGAAAACAGCCCTATCTTTTAACAGTCTTCCTTTATTTTTTTTTTTTTTTTAAGACTGTCTTTATAGGTTATGGTCCTACATTCAAATACAAGACCAAAGTACCTCCTTTTGAAAATATTGAGCTTTACAACGTTATGTGTGGTAAGTTACCTGACTGACAAACAGGCTGTTTTAGCTGCTAGTACTTCACTTACGCAGCTGTGAGCTCATGCCCTGACTCCTTACCAGTGTCCCTTCCCCAAGCACTTGCTTTTTGGCCAGGGGGGCTGAACACTTCTCAGGGCCCTCAGCTTGCTCTACTCTAGCAACTGGCTAATAAAGGGGGTTACCACAGTTTTGGTGTGTGCATCTTAGCAGAGATGGAATACACACCACTACAGTGTGTGGTGTCCACACCTCAGCAGCCAGGGAAGGAAGCTTCTGTTTAAAGACTGCTTTTGCACCTGCATGTTCTCATGGAGTATTCGGGGGTATCACTTAGTTTTCTATGGCCCCGCCTGGTATGATAATGTTTCCTACACTGCTACTGTAGCCACGAAGAAGAATCTGATGATGCATACAGATATTCATTATGATTTTTTCTGTAATGCTGATTTTCCAGGGTAAAAAAAGCTTTCTGGCTGAAGGTGTAATTCACTTATTTAGTTTCTTTTTTCAAACATGAAATACCAAAAAAGGTAATTATGCCTTTTCTCTAAAACAGGTGACTAATAACCGTGCATTCTGGGTGGGTGGTGTAAAGTCAACATGTTGACTGTAGATATGCACTGGAAGCTGCAGGAGTAGTTATAACAAAATGATTTTCCTGTGCTTTGCTGCAAATTAGCCTTCTTGTCATAAAAAACCACCATACTATTCAGACAGCATTTGCAATTTTATGATTTGGAAAAAAGGTTTGTATTTTTCTTACATTAAAAGCATTCATTAACGTGCCATGGGTGTAACCAGTATTAAAAATAAATTTATTAACTCAGCAGAGATGCTGCTGCATACACGTCTGCAATCTAACCATCATTCATCTTTGGTGTTTTCATAGATTTGCTCGGATTAAAGCCTGCTCCCAATAATGGCACCCATGGAAGTTTAAATCACCTTCTGAGAGCCAACTTTTATAAACCAACCGTGCCAGATGAAGTTGCTAAACCACTCTATCCTGTCGCTCTACCATCTGCATCAGATTTTGATATAGGATGTACATGTGATGATAAGGTAGGTGTTTAGGATCTGCTGATGCTTCCCCTTTTAGCAGTAGTTGCCTAGTAAAGTTGTAGCTGTTTTATCAATTTTGAGCGGGTTTCATTTGTGAGAATTTCCCAGATCATTCCTGTTGAAGGGTTTGTGCTCTTTTGGAGAAATTGTGGCTATTTATAAAACAGGAAACAAAAAACTTGGCAGTGTTTTATGGCACTAGTTTTGTTTTGCTAGATGCCTAGTAAAACAGGATGTCAGAATGCTCCAGTGATACTAATGTTGTTCCTTTTTTATATTCTTGAGAAGAACAAGTTGGATGAACTCAACAAGCGCTTTCATGTCAAGGGAACAGAAGGTAAGAGCCTGGTACCCTGGTTAATTAAAAAAAAAAGAAAAAGTTAGTTTGCATTGTTGATATGAGACAAACTCCTGCCTTGATTTAGTTAATGGGTAGTAAAACATCTTTTCAAGTAACTGTCAAAATAGCACATAGACATATATGAGATAGAAGGGCTAGAATAAGTGTACGCTATCTTTTTCTGTAACCAGGACTTAAGGTATCACTCAAAGAGATAGTACTTTTAGTGTTTCTTTTCCATCACTGTTAGGAGGCTTAATCTCCACTGTGGAAGCAGTGAGATGAGGATAGAAAAGGGGAGCACGAGGCAGTGCTCCACTCAGCCACAAGCGATAGACGGGGTAAAAAGCATTTTACTAGTATTGTTCAACCTTAGGTTTTGCCAGGTGGCATTCGAATGGATAGTACAGCTGCTTTGACAATCCCTGACTGGGTTGTTAATGCTTGGTTTTTTAGGATGCAGGTTATCCACTGAAACAAGTGCAGAAATGCTGTGGTGGTTCAGGGGTGCTCAGCACAATTTTATCCCACATCTGTGGTCAAGTCAGTGTTACTCCCAGGAGAAGGCATCCACTGCGTTCCTGGACAGTAGCTCCTGCACCCTCCCTGCTGTATTCCAGAGCTGACTTTTGTGTGGCTGTGCTCGCAGCTGCAGCAGGGCCGTGGCCCAGGTTAAAAGGTAGCAATAGGACCAGAGGGGAGGGGATGGGAAATGCTTTTCTGAGCAGTAATACTGACTGGAAGGCACACCAAAGCAGAACTTTCCTTCTCACAGCTGTGATCTGGCTCAGTGTTAGCAATTCACAGCATTCCCCTCACCATTAACAATTGCCAAAAGAGCAAATTCTGAAGTGATGAGTTTAGATGTGGACTTCTGAGATACTTCAAATCATGTTGCTCAGACGACTAAGGAGATTATTGTTTTTTTTAATTTTATGTGTGGAGCTACTTCTTCAGGTTTTTATATTGTGAACAGGGAATGCTGCCTAGCCTTTAGTTTCTAGAGGTGAAATTATTCCTTTTCTTTGAGGTGAATTGCCTTTCTGCAGCTTTCATGTTGTTAAACTGTTTTTTTTTTTTTCCCCACTTAGTGAAGTGCCACTCCCTGCTGTGGCAATTTCTGGAATCAGGAAAGAACCCCCTCACGCTTGTACTACTAGATATCTCTATAGCTTTATTTTGGTTTAAGGTTTTGATGCTTATTCACTTCAGTAGTACAAAAATAATATTTTGAATGTATTTTAAGGTATAAGCATGTAAACGAATTTCACTTGCTTGTTTCCAAGTTATCTGTTAAGTGGAATGAAGTGGTCTTTATTTAAGCAACAAGCAGTTCTGCTCTGTGCAGGTAATTTGTTTTATTTTATGACATGCTTTAGCGCCTGTTTATGGATTTTCCTGCATTTGGCTGGTAATTCCCTTCTTCCGTGTGGTGGACCATGCATATTTAGCCAATGTTGCAATTCACATGCAAAAGAAAAAGATTCCTTCAGGTTCTCTTTAATAAAGCAAGTTTATCTTCTTTGTCCTTAGACAAGACTTATCCTACTTTTCTTTCTTGCATCCTATAAAAACACCCTCTATTTGGACTGAAACACTAATAAAACAGGCTTCTAAACCGAAAGATAAGGGCATATCTGCCAACAGTGTTAGGCCACTTTCCTTGTTTCTATGTTTTGATTTCCAAAAGCAAAGCAAACCAAACCTGTTTGCCAAATTGTTATCAAAATCAATGAACAGTGCAGCACAATGAAAGATAAGCCAGGAAATTTATTTTTCTTTTGTCTCTTTCCATTGTGTTTTTGTCTTCATATAAGCAAACTTGTCAGAGGTATCTAATGATGTTTAACTATAACATGCCACCCACCAAGACAGAAGAAAAGGAAGTTTTGCAGAGTTGGAGGTGTCTTTTTGTAGCCAAAGATAGGAAAAGGGTTTGTTTGTTTCTTTCTTTCTTTTCTTTGATATTACTGACAGAAAATAGCGCATCAGTCTTCAGACCATTATCTGTATCAGGCAAGAGGAAAAAAATACTCTTTTAGTGAGTGGGCACTTTTGCCTGTCTTTTGCCAAGGGACTTTACAAAGAACATAAGAAGGAGAGAAAGTCTGAAGAAGAGTGGCAGGAGTGATAGGATAGGGGCTGATTTGAAACCACAAAACCATGCTTATCACCTCGTGTGCCACTGAAAGGTGAACACAATGATCCTTGTGGAGTCTCTTGTGTTTGGAGAAACCTACTATGACCCCATCAAGCTTTCAAGTGGAGAAGGGACTTTTAACCTTAAAGTGGCTTGTGAGTCTGGAATGGGATCCCAACCAAAAATATCAAAGAGCTGCTGCTCTCTCTGTTATAAGATTTCCTTAGCAGTTATTCAGGACCAGCAGCCCATTAAGGATCACTACAAAATCAGAACGCGTTGGAAAGCCAACACCCCCCCAACTTCCCTTTTTTTTTCCCTTTTTTTTTTTTTTGGTCTTTAAGACTTTCAGTAATAAATGTAAATGTAATTTCTTCCAATCTGTAGAGAAGCATCTACTGTATGGACGCCCCGCAGTACTGTATCGCACAAAATACAATATCTTGCATCACCATGACTTTGAAAGTGGCTACAGTGAAACATTCCTGATGCCTCTCTGGACATCCTACACTATTTCCAAACAGGTCAGTGCCATCTTTGCTCTTGGAAAGTGCTATTAAAAAGGCCTGGGGGAACGTGTTCAGTACCTTTATTCCTTTAGTCCTAAAATTCCCCTTGCCCAAGGAGAGCTTCCTACCAGTAATTATGTCAAATGCCATTGAAAACAATGTCAAAATCCCTTATTTCCTTCAGAAGAAAAGAGTTTTAAGGCAGAAGGACTAGATATTTCTCTTCCTGTTTTCTTCTTTTTTTTCTAAATTTTGCTTGATGGGTGTTTGTTTTATTATGATAGCATAATCAATGACTTCATCTGAATTATTTCCCATGGTGACTTCTGTACCCGAAGGAGGGGCTCTGCAGCAGGCAGAGGAGCAGGACTGGGTTGTACAGTTGACTAGTTTATTTTATTCCACAGAAGGCCTTCCATCTAATCTGTCAACTGTATTAAATATAGCAAGAGACCTGGATAGGCTTGAGAGGTGGGCTAGTGCAAATCTCATGAAGTTCAACCAAGCCAAGTGCAGGGTCCTGCACCTGGGATGTGGCAATCCCAGGCACAAATACAGGTTGGGTGGAGAATGGCTGGAGAGCAGCCCTGAAGAGAAAGATCTGGGAGTGCTCATGGATAAGCTGAACATGAGCTGGCAGTGTGCGCTGGCAGCCCAGAAAGCTAACCCCATCCTGGGCTGCATCAAAAGAAGTGTGGCCAGCAGGTCACAGGAGGTGATTCTCCCCCTCTAATCTGCTTCGTGGGACCTCATTTGGAGTACTGCGTCCAGCTCTGGAGTCCTCAACATAAAAAGGACATGGACCTGTTGCAACGTGTCCATCAGAGGACCACAAGGAGGGTCAGAGGGATGGAGCACCTCTACTATGAAGACAGGCTGAGAGAGCTGGGGCTGTTCAGCCTGGAGAAGAGAAGGTTCCAGGGAGACCTTATTGCAGCCTTTCTGGCATCTGAAGGGAGCTACAGGAGAGATGGAGAGGGACCCTGGACAAGGGGTAACAGTTTTAAATTGGAAGAGGGGAGATTTAGATCTTAAGAAGGACTTCTTTCCTGTGAGGGTTGTGAGGCACTGGAACAGGTTGCCCAGAGAAGTTGTGGCTGCCCCTTCCCTGGAAGTGTTTAAGGCCAGGCTGGGTGGGGCTTTGAGCAACCTGCTCTAGTGGGAAGTGTCCCTGTCCATGGCAGGGGGGTTGAAACTTGATGATCTTTGAGGTCTCTTCCAGCTCTAACCATTCTATGATTCTATGAAATTGTTTTCTTTTGTCCATAAATGCTGTGATTACCTTTCTGGTCATGTCTGTGTATGTTTCTCAATGCAGGCTGAGGTATCAGGTGTCCCCGAGCACCTGGCCAGCTGTGTGAGGCCCGACCTCCGCATTTCTCCAGGAAACAGCCAGAGCTGTGCAGCCTACAGAGGCGACAAACAGCTCTCCTATGGCTTCCTTTTCCCTCCTCGTAAGTTCAGATAGCTTTTTACCTAGAAATAGTTTTAATAATTTTATTTTATTGTTAGGGAAAACCCTAGGTATGAAAGAAACTTTCCACCAGTTATAAACAGCCTAAAGGTTTTTTGGAGAGTTTTGGGGAAGAATATGGGTAAGAACGATTTAATTTCACCTGCTCTGGGGTGATTTCTTCCTCTGATACCTTCTCAGAGGAACTGCTTCTGCACCAGTGTCTAAATGGGGACTAAATGGGATGGATACACTGTTCTTGCTGCACTTGTTGAGGACCAAGGGTCCAATGCTACAACTTGGCATCACGGCTGTAGTCCCTCACCTCTGCAAGAGATGCTCCAAACTGGTGCCCACCTTCATGCACCAGAATAGTGAAGTGTCTCAGTTCAGTTAATAAAAATAAGAGTGAACAAAGATTTACCCAGAGTAGAATTACAAGCTAGAAGGCAATCTTTGAAAGCTGGCCTTTTAAGTCAGGTACCAGATACATGAACTGGGAATCTAGTCAGAGTTTTTAATTTTTTGATTCCAACAGCAGAAAGGTAAACATGTATTTAATTTATAACTCCATTTAGACTCCTGCATACTATAAAAACTCCTGTCATCCTCTAGAACCAAACCAGTGCTAGTAGAAAACCTGTGCAAATGAGTGTCCTGGATGCTCCTGGTGCAGTTATGTTAATTCAGCCTTGGAGCAATGATCTGGGGTTAGTAGATATTCAAGGGACACAAGTGTCTCACAGCTGTGAACTTCATTGCTCTGCCTTCCTCGCTCAGTGGCTAAAATATTTTATGGTGGATTTCTGATATGGAATTACTGGTGCGGAGGCTTGGCTTGCTCAGAACTAGAAGATAATACTGCAGTCTGCTCTCTGGAAATCATATGCCTATTTTGTAAAATCCTGCAGGGAAGTGCTCTGACCTCTGACAGTGCAAAATTAAATGAACTATAAAAATATTTAGAAATGGTTGACAGTTGAAGCTAAAATAAAATCTTTACCTTCTGTGTTCAGCTTTCACACTGAAGTGGCATAAATGTTATGTATATAACATGCACTTGTGAATAGATGACACTTTTGATTACTCACTGAAGCTATTTTTGGAAAAAAAATTATGTTTATTGAATTTCTGCTATTTCATTTTATTGATTTTTTTTTCTGGTTTATTGTTTTCAGAATTAAGTTCCTCTGCAGAAGCAAAATATGATGCTTTTCTAATAACAAATATTATTCCAATGTATCCTGCTTTCAAAAGTAAGTGCTCTTTCCATGGCTTTATTCTCCACCCCAGCATTTTCATTTTTTTAAACTTATGTGTGTGTTAGACTACAGAATGAATTGATGGAAGGAATTTAGAATATAAAGTTCAGTTACCTGTAGCCAGCAGGTAATACACGTGGGCGCCTGTATAGTTCTGGGTATGGGCAAGCAAAATACCACAAGAAAGGTTTAACCTTTAAGAAAGGCTTATTTTCCTTGGTGCTGGGCTAAGATACAGCCACAGATGTGCTGTAGTTCAGCAGTTTTGCTTCACACCACAGTAATTCAGTTTTTGCAAGACTGTTCAGATTTTCTTGTCTGTAGCCCAAGTTAGTGCAGAATGTACTTAAGGCAATTCGTTTTTACTTCTCGACACAAGCCTGGGAGTGTGCACTTTGCATGTGGTTGTAGTTCAGGGACAAGTGATTTTCTATTTATACCCTTAAGAGGGACATCAAATATATTTATTACCTATGAATAAAAAAGGAAGAGGAAACAAATTTATGGAAAATAAGGAATAACTTAAACCTGGCTGAAACTTTCAGAGCTGCAGGAATATAGTATTAACTTTTCTTTTGTCTGCACATCCCTTTTCTCTCTAGTTTTGCCAAGAGGTAGGAAAACCATCAGACTATTCTGGTGGCATTTTTGGCTTGGCGGGAATTGAGAAACCTTGGAAGAATCTCAAGAGCCTGTTCTTGTGAGATTTCCAATTCAGATTTTAGACCAGAGAGGTTTGGATAGACATCAAAGCCTATGGGAGGCTTTTTCTTTTTAACCAGAAAAGAGTGTTTTGAACTGAAAAACCCCTGAGTCTGGACAAGTAGTGGTGTTTGCTGGAAATTTGAGCAAAGGCACTTAACTGATTACAGAGTGCAAAATTATTGGGGATTTCCCACTCTCGAATCACTTCATAAGAATACTTTTTATACTAATGTTAGTTTAAGCAAATTAGCTGAGGTGCTAATCACAGGAGAACAATGCAGTGCCAGCAGCTCATTTTGTCTAGTGACCTTTGTCTTCATCTCAAGTGGGTGAAGGATTCCCTGAGAATAAATGCTGGAACTATTATTATTCCTGGGGAGTTAAGAACCACTGCATGTGTGCAGGTTGCAGTGCAGAAAGCTGATGTAAGGTCATTTCATGGAGCTTTTTCCACAGCAAGGAAAACAAGTTGACAGTTTTATGCTATGCTGGCTTTGGTGGCAGTCCTGGCTGCAGATGGACCCTCCCCTCCTTTGTTTTTTTAATTCTCTGTCCCATCCCATCCTCCCAGGCAGTAATTCTGTATCCATCTTTTCTGTAGTGAGTCTGGCTCAAACAGCTCTGCTTTGCTGGAGCTGCAAGATGATGCCCCTGGGCTGGCCCCCATTGCACTGGCATTTCCGTCTGTGTGACTGCAGTGGGAACCCAAGTGGGGAACTGGTTCAGCTGGAAAACTCAAGGCAGGGGGAGAGCTTTCCTTTTTGGGCTATTTTTATTGTTAAGGCTGACATATTGAAAGAATGAGCAGCTGAAGGAGTGGTACTGTCAAGTGGCTCCCACAGCTGAGGTTCTTGTTAGAGCACTGCTTGTGGGACCCTTTGCATCAGCCTGAGCGGGGAGCTCAGATGGCACTGAGCAGTTTTAGGACAAGGCATATTGGGGAACGTGCTGAGGCTGGCATTGCCATCCAAAATTAAACTTTTACAAACCTGAGATGCTTTGTTTACACACACTTCTGTTAGTATTAAAATAAAGGAAAGGAATGTTGTAACTGGAGATTCCAGTGTGTTTCCCATCTCTGCAAGCATCTTAGTGTGTTAAGGTTGAGGTGGATGTGGTGGGGTAAGTCTCATGCTCTTCCTAAAAGTTGCTGTAATGAGATGCCATGCCATAATTTGGTCATCCTTGATGAACTTAATTTAAAAGTTAGACATTTTGTATTGAAGGATAATTAACTGGAAGAATAAGACCTTTGTACATCACTTTCTTTTAAAATATTTGCATTTTGCTATTAATTATGGTGTGGTTTTCTTTCTAGAAATAAAAAAAAAAACAACCCACCAACACAGCACCATTCCCTGTAGCTGGATAAGAAAGACAAAGGAAGTGTTTACAGTGATGCCAAATGTGTGTGAACAGCTGTTTCTACTACTGGTGAAGGAACAGCAAGCTCTCTGTGCAATGTCTATGGCAATGCCAGCCTGGGAGTGGTACTGTACATTTCCTTTAAAAAAAAATCAACAGAAAACAAAGCCTGAATAGGCTTTATTGGTCAAACTGAATGAAGCTGCAGTAAATCTGTAATGCTCAGTCTTTGATTTCCCCTGACATTGTGTAAATGAGGTCCACTGGATTTTTATTTTCAGGAAAAAACATTGTTTATTATCTTGACATGTTTGAGCTTATGCCAGTTTTGGAGTGTTTTATTTATTTTTGTTGGTTTTTTTCCCTCACAGAGGTATGGAACTATTTTCAAAGGGTTTTGGTGAAGAGATACGCCACTGAACGAAATGGAGTCAATATTATAAGTGGACCAATCTTTGACTATGACTATGATGGTTTACATGACACACCTGACAAAATAAAACAGTAAGAATTTGTCTTTGAATTGGTTTGGTGTTGCTTCTCTTAATGGTGACTTTACCTTAAACAATTCATTACCTGCACTTTATTCCATTTTTGGGAGGAGATGTAATTTTCTAGCTCTTTCTAAAATTGTTGTTCATCAGGACTGAATGCCCCTGTAGGTTGAACAGTGGTAAAAATAAGGAAAAGGCAATTCAGCAGGTAAGTGTTCACCTTGACTTTGAAATTAAGGGTTCTTTTATCCTTGAGATGAAGCTGAACTATGTTTCAAAGACTCTGTTTTCTCTAAAATTCTCCAGAACTTAAGAGTTTACACCTGGATAGCAGTGTTATTGGCCTATAGATACTCAGGTGTTTTGTAAATTCACTAATGCTTTCTTTCCATGTCCCTGAGCTGATGAAGCCTTTCAGCACTGGTGTGTGGTATTTCTATAACACAATATCAAAACATCAACTAATCAAATGCTCATTTTCAGACCATGCCTAGGAGTCAAACACGTCAACAATGTACGTGTGTCCTCACATGTAGGGGAGGAAAGATCATACTGGTTGTGTAACCTTCTTCTAAACGGGTTTATCCTTTGTCAATAAATGTTTGCTTTATTACCCCAGGTTTGTGGAAGGCAGTGCCATCCCTGTTCCTACTCACTACTATGCCATCATAACCAGCTGCTTAGATTTCACTCAGCCAGCCGACAAGTGTGATGGACCACTCTCGGTTCTCTCATACATCCTTCCCCACCGGCCTGACAATGATGAGAGCTGCAATGTAAGTTCTGCTGCACTACTGTAGCCCCATGGTAAATACATCCCTGGCATATGTGAAACCCCATTACAGTTAGATACTACTGCCCACTGATGTCTTGAATGAAAGCACAGGGTAGGAACCTATCAAGTGTCGTGTTCAACTCATCAGACAAAAGCAGTCCTCCATGGTATCAGAGAAAATATGGAACTGCTACTACATCTAAAATTGTCTGGAAGAGCTGACGTGCAGCAGGTTGGCAGTAAACAACCTGTGGACATCTATGTTTTGGCAGAGTCTGTCAGTGTAACCTCAGAGCAGACTGAGGGGAGACTGTGTGCGTAGATGTATTGTGCTGGCAGACAGCTTGCTGTTTTTATTGAGGTCTGTTTCCATGTGCAGGTACAATATAGTCTGTCTGTTATGGCAGTCTGGGTGCATCAGACAGCATGATTTCATCCAACCCACACAGTATTAAAACTATATGCTCAAACCTGCCGAGGGTAGAGTGCCGTTTCTTGCTGCTTCCAGAACGTGTCTTGATTCAAGGGAAAAGTTTGGATTCTCATTACCAGAGATGACCAGACACCTTCCTGGTTCCTTTCCTATCTTCTTTTAGGGTGCAAGATCCTATAGCTTAAGAATCTTAGTGAAGCATAAATGCTTCAGTCTGGTCAGCACTGCACACTCGGCAGCTGATCATGTGGCAGGAGAAGGGTCAGGTCCCCATGGGCTCCAGCGCTCCGCAAGGATAGCAGTCCTCCCAGGCAGCTGTATTTAGACTTGTCCTTCCGCCTGAACTTGTTCTCCCGTTACACAGCTGTGCAGATTCCTGCACACAGACGCTTCACTATAGGCTGCCAGGAGACCGTTTCCTGAATGAACGCATTAATGTTATGAATTTTGTATTGGCACAAAAAGTTAAGACTCCTATTCCAGCTACAGGCAGAAATAGTCATTCCATCTCTGTACACAATTCACCTGGAACACTGTCTCTTTCTCGTTCATCAAACATCGCCTGCTTTCAGGTCCCTCTTTTTAAAACCACACTTTTGGAGCAGTATCCCTCTTTCTCGAGTAGGTCTGGCTTGCCCCTGTTTAGGCTCTTAACTGCTTTGGGCAGAGATGTCTTCCACCAAAAGTCTCAGAAAGTCCTACAGATATATTTCATTGTGGTTTCTCTCTGGACCTCTTTCCTCGGAATCAAGATCCCTTTGGTGATCTGGAAATTACTAATCTGGCAGTTATTCGTGCCTCTGTCCTTGTATCTCTGCCCGCATGTAATTTTATGACAAAGTCAATTTTTTCCCTTCCTATATTGAATGTCATGATCCTTTCAAACTGCTGAATATTTTTTTTTAACTATTTAAAATAATGGCCTCTTTTACTCTTTGATTTCTTATATTCCAACCCAGACTTATTTTCTCTCTAGGTCATACTACTACAATATATACATTCACAGTTCTGAGGTGAACTTCAGGTCATTAGCTGATATTAGTTTATGCTTTTTACATAGCAAAGAACCACTCCAAATATATTTAAATGTACATTTTGAGTGAAAATGCAGTTAGGCAAAATTTTGCCCTTCAAATACACTGCCAGTCTTACTTTTGCACATCGTGTTCCGTCTTATTTGTTCAAAGAAGCGATTGTGTAAAACCTCACACACTTCATGGATGAAACGCACAGGATAATATAGGAATTTTTCCTTGATATCTCCACAGCTTTCTTTTAAGGTCTGAAGAAATGTTAACTTTCTCTCCACTCTGCTCTTCTTGTACACACTTTCTCTTCACATGGATGTGAACACCACTACTCTTCTCATTTGAATTTGTTCCATTTCCAAACTGTGTTTATTCATGGTGAGGTTATACCCATTTATTCTTGTGTCAACATTTTTCTATGGCTTAAATAGCTCTCCACTGGGCTTCTTTGGGATTTACCCTAGTGATGATTTATGATGATTCTCAAGGCGTATACTTCTCTCTATTCATGGGCAGTCCAGGATCTCTTTTACTCTTCTTGTAAGAGAGGATGAACATTTTAGTAGCCTTCCTATCCATCTGTTCCAGTCTGATTTATTTATTTTTTCAATTATCTTTTTTTTTCCTGGAGCATGAATGAGATAAAATACTCCAGCTGAGATCTCAGAATGAAAATTTTGTTCTTTACATTAGACACAACTCCTCTAATACAATCTAGGACTTGAGTTTTCCATAGTTTTTTTATAACTATGGGTCATAACCATGTGCAACGAGTACACCCAGGTTCTTCTCTTCTATCTGCTGTTTCACCTGGGAAGCTCCCATTTTAGCAAAAATTTCTGCTGTCAATGGGATTTCACATCTCAATGTGCCCAATTTCATACTACTCCAGGGACATCCCCCCTGCATGCTCCAATATGCTATTCCAGTCTTTCTCTGCATTGACAAGAGCTTCCAATTGTTTGGATATTTTTTTTTTTTTTTTTTTTTTTAAACTAGCACACTAATGGCCTTGGCACAAAAATCAGGTATGAAAACATTACTCACAATCCTTTCCAAGATCAAAGCTGGAGGAACTTTGCTAGAAACTTCCTCCAGGCTGCTATTTTCTCTTTCAGCAAAACTTTTAAATTTCTCTTTTAATAAGTGACTTCCTCACCCACCTGTCTACACTCTGGTCATATTCAGCTTGCCAGATAATAATTTGATATCCAGAGAGATTCTTTTGTCCAAAATATCTTGTATCTTCTCCAGTGGATTTTAGGTTAGTCTCCTAATTTATTGCCCATTTCTATCTACATACATGGTTTCAATTGTTATTTTTCTACTTCTAAGACTCACTGTTCTATTGAGGTGAGACTAACCAACACAGATAGGCAAAACTATAATTTTAAATCTGTACACTTCATTTGTTGTTCTGCCATATAATATAATAACATGTTGACTGATCACTGTTTAAAATCCTTGCTGCTGAACCTGAGGTTTCATGAGTCAGTTTGTAGAATGGAAAAACTAAAACTCAGATCAGTTGATTGATTTTTCTGGGGCTATGCAAATGTTCTTGGACTTGGTTTAAAGCCAGCCTCTCAGTCCTGTGATTTATTCATATGGCAGACCTCTTGCAAACCCTTCGGAGTCCTTGAATTCAAAAAAGAGAACTTTGTGTAGCAAAGGGACTTCCCTTGGTGCTCTGTAAAATGCATATTTCCTGCTCAGAAGGAAGGCTACAAGACAGCAAAAATGTGATAGTGATTGCGTCTTGCAGTAATAACCCTGTTGAGGCCCATTTGCAGACCGGTAAGCTAATGGCCAGTCTGAAGGCTGAGCAAGAGGCTTCCTGCAGGCACCACATGGCACCTCAGGTGAAGGGGAGTAAGCAGGCTTCTTTCTTTACTCTCTTAAACTGTATCTCTCTTTCCATGCTCCAGACCTGGTTTTGTTGTTGGTTCACGTTCCAAAGGCCTAAAGAGGAAAGTGGGTCTAGAGCTGAAAAGCTGCAAAATAGACAAGTGCTAACTGGGTCATGGACATTTGCTTTAGAGCAGCGGGCTGTGACCTAGCAGGTACTTCGTGTCCTCCCTGTGCAAATGATCACACTCACCCTCCTGGCCTTTGCAGGGTGAGCCATTGCCTGTGGCACATCTACTGCGTTGGGTAGGCTTCTGGCATTGCTGAAGCTTAGTCTTGGCTGATTAGAGTATCTTGCTGAGGCAGTCAGAAAAGGGTTTGTTTTCAGGAGTAAGCCCATAAATAGATTTTTATCAGCAAGATTTCCAAGTCATACACATGGAGTCCAAATGCCTGGAGGCACAACCCTCCATTCCTAACTTGCCTTCCCCAACAGGGGTGTAGATGTACCAGACAGAGAGGCCAAAGGGGCAAAAGTCCTGTTTGCTCTGTCCTTTTCCCACGTCTGCTCCCTGCTGTGCAGTCCCTGGGTCTGGCTGTAATGCTCATGGAACACGTCTCTGGGCTGGTTCATGCACTCAACCAGCCAGTGACTGCAATGTTTTGCAAGGCTGATTTTCTGATGTGTTAGTGAGTTACATTAGTTTGTGGAAGGCTCACAATCAGGTGCCAGAACTTGATTATACCCACACAACCCAACTGCAATCCCTCTGGCAGCATCACCTTCCTGATTTGTTTTATTTATTCCCATATTGGGAAATGTTTAGTGAAAGTCTTTTTTTTTCTACCAATGAATAACATATATGTCCTAATAACAGGATTTTAGATTTAACAGGTACCAACATAAACAGTAGTCTCAACTGTGTAATGAATTATAATGGTCTCCTGACAGTAAAGTGGAAAGATTAAAATAATATTGTGTTAGGTGAGGGGCTAACACTCCTCATGATAAGAACAGTGTGTAGGAGTAGGGTTCAAAACTAAACAGCACAGAGGTTGGGCTTTGGTAATACACAGCTGATTAACATGGAGTTCTTTTGGTAAGATAAAATAATATATAGCCACCAGTGGATCTTCTGAAAGCTTATGCCTGTTCTTTTGAAACACCTGCAACATGGGGACAGATTTTCCTAGATGACTGTGGTCATTGTCTCAACCCCATCCTGAAGTGTGTCCAGAAATAAAACATGTTAAGTTTCAAATCTGTTTTCTTGGAACTTCTTGAATATGGCACAGAGATTCTTCAAATGGACCCAAAGTTTAGAAAACTTGCACTTACTATCAAAGCAGATTTTTGATATGGCATGTTATGAACCTTTTCTTTTTCCTTTATTTTCTTTTTTAATATTTTAGAGCTTGGAGGATGAATCAAAGTGGGTTGAAGATCTTCTTAAGATGCACACCGCACGTGTGCGTGACATCGAACAGCTCACAAGCTTGGACTTCTTCCGAAAGACTAGTCGTAGCTACACAGAAATCCTCTCCCTAAAGACATACCTGCATACGTTTGAAAGTGAAATTTAGCCTTCTAACCTTACTCAGTGCATCCTTTTATCATCTGGTGTATATTTTTATATTGTTTTTATATTTATTAATTTGAAACCAGGACATTAAAAACATTAGTATTTTCATCCTGTATCAAATCTTAAATATTAAACCCTTGTGTCATTTGTTTTGTTTCTCTAATGTTTAACATAGGTATGTCTCTTGGTTTATGTAGTAGCGCTTGTAATACTGCAGCTTGAGTCCTTATTCTGAGCTTTTAAGTGGTGCTGCAGGATTTGATACGTGCATCAAGGAGATATTAACTTCCCATGCTCCTTTGCCACACTTGTAGTCCTGTACTGTGTATCAAAATACTGAACATGTAAAATTACATTCATTTACTGTTAACTATGTGACAGACATATTTAAACCCTATAGACAAATAGGATCTTAAGTATAATAAACCACACATTCAGTTTTTATAATGTGTTTTGATTTCCTTTCACAGGGACATTCAGAGGGTCTTGTGGACAGCTGAGTGCTGCCAGGTCTCTCTCATTCACCAGGCAGAGCTCTTCTCAAGAGCATAGGTTTGCTGGTAAGAGGGTTGGCAGGTGCCCTGCCTTGGTACTCAGTGGTGAAACCGTAAAACAGACTCCCACAGTAGTCACTACTGGATAGTTTTGCCATAGGACCAGAAATTGGAGAGAAGGTTGGTTGGTATCATAAGCTACCAGGGGTACCACACACCTGAGACCACTTGGTCCTGCTCTTTAGCTGTGGGGAGGATGAGAGGTGACAACATCTGCTGTCACCAGTCAGGCTGTGTTGCATCCCTTTACCACCACCACTGCATAGGGGTGATTCCTGGGAGTACCTCTTCCATTGTATTTTACTTTGACTTTGAGGGAAGCTGAGATAAGGCAGATGTTGATGGAGGTGACATTGCTAAACACTCAGTGGTAGGCTTTTATTTGGGAGGAGAAAATCAGATTTTTGTCATCTTGTCATAATGGCCAGAATTTGCAGAGTTTTCCCGCCATCTGTGTCTGAGGCTTAAAGCCAGGCCTCATTTTCCAAGGAAGCCCCTTGGCCTGGTTGCATGTACATAACTTCTGGTGCTGTGAATCCCTTACAGCTGACATGATTGACAACCACCACCTACCTGGTCAAGTGGATATCCAGACAATGGCCTGATTTGGCTTGGATAGCTTTTCTAGAAGGCATATGGAATGGAGCATTAGCCTTAATGTAGCGAGGTAAAAGAAATTATTGTTTAGAATGCTTCTTGAGGTTGAACTCACTAGTGACACTAGTATGAAACCATCATTTGGGGTTATGGATTTTCTTCCCTCTACCAGAGTGGTTTGTGTCTATTTTCTCTTTGAATGTTGCAATGCTGGAGGGAAGGGGGAAGGGCTGGAAAGCACGTCAACCATGTACACAGACAAATAACCAGGTCTCCTAAGTAAAATTGATCTGGAACAATTTTAGCAACTTATATCCCTGTAGCATCTCTCTCAGAGAAACTAGCAAATGGGAATAATTCATGTTAACGCTTATGGTGAAGTTCTTGTGACTGGTGGACAAATTTTTGTTAATCTAGGTGCCAAATTCTGTTGCAATTAGAAGGAACACAAAACTTGAATGCTACAAAATCCCCCCAGAGTGTTAGGATGGAAATTGTAATAACTGCACAAAGCTCTGGGAAACATCCTATTCTTGCAACTTAAAAATTGTCTCTTGTGGTTGTCTGGTGGCACAGCAACATTTTTCTGTAAGCTTTTGGCAGGGCTTGCTGCCATGATAAACTTTACGTTCTTATGCGTGCTACAAAAGGGTATTTCCTCTGGATTTAAAACAGTTTTCAGTTAAGACCTAATTTCTCTAACACTGGCTTTAGCAATGATGTAATGTGGTTGGTCATAAACTAAACTAAAGACCAGAACTAGTGTGTTGCTTTGACATCCATCTGTTGCTTTGTTTATTTGTTTGTTTGAATTGAATCTAACGAATGATGTAATTCTTTTTTTTTTTCTCCCAAAGTAAGATGACATTTATACCAAAGGGACAAAGGGAGCTCTGAAAGATACTCTTGATCTTGTCTTTGGAGAAGTTTACTTTTGAAATACAATTAGTGATATTTGTTGAGAGAGGCGGTTTACCTCTATCTCAGTTTCACTAAAGAAAGATAATTAGAGTATAGGGAAATGAGATTATTATTTTTTTTTAACTCAGTTGCTTAATGTAAGAATAAATACTAGTAATTTACTTCTGTTCTACTTACTTCTCTTCAGCCCTTGGCCTTGTGCTCTTGTGTGGTATTGCTGCTTTATTTGATGGTGCTGGCAGAAGAGCGGTGCTGGGGAATGTTTGTGGTGACTTCTGTGAATTGCAGGTTTTTTTTCCTGTTGAAAGATGCCTTATCAGCACAAAAGCTCCAGTGCAAAACTAAAGCCTTGTAAATCCCTCTAAGCAACATAAGCTCTGCAGGAACAACAGACATTTTTAAGGAAACTTGTAATTTCCCTTTGGTATTCATCAGGGTGAATGTTAGCTTAGGGCAGTGTGTAGCAAGGAACTCCTCTGCTTTCCATTCCTGTTTGACCATTTTGAAAATATTAAATACCAGTTGCTTCTGTTACATGTTTCCTTTTCTTGATATTACTCTGGCTTCTGCAAGAGGTCCATTGAGGAGAACAAGTGCTGGCTTTTTTTCCGTCAAGCAAACACCAGTTTTGAAAGTTTGAGTAATTACTGTTTGCAATTGGTGATGTAAATTTGAGGCATGTTTAATGAGTTAGAGGCAGTTCAGTTGAGCAATGTGCAAGGCAACAAAAGCCGTAGGTGCCCTGCACAGCTAACAAAGTCCTTTTTCTCTGGGAAGAAGCCTCCAGAGGTAGTTATGCAACTGGAACATCCCTGCTACAGGAAACTGTTACTTTTTTTAACCCCTTTTCCACAATTGCGTACCAGAACAAAATCCTTGATAGATAAGCACTGAAAGCAGGTCAAGTAACCTGACCAACAGCATGGTTATGATGGCAAAATTATAGCAAAAGGCACCATCCTATACTGGCAGTACTGACATACTTAATTACCACTGATTATATTCTGTCCTGGTCAGCTAACATCTTTATTAGATTGGTACTTTCTGCTTGTTGCTGCTTCCCCATTCTTCATGTCCAGCCTTTAGTCCCTTTATGGCGTCTTGTGCAGCGTTTAACAGACTCTGCTCTTGCTTGGACACTGGCAGTGTTTTGGCAATAGCAGATCAGTTTGTACAGTGTTATAAAGCACTTTCAGCCCCACACGAACTAGAAAATTAAAAAATATAATCATCTAGTCTGTGCTGTCTTGTGATGGTTTTCCAGTGATGTCAGTAGATGTAAATACCTGTGTTTAATTAGGCCAATCTTGCTGTGCGCCTAGAGGCTGCTCCAAAACAATCCTGCCATGGTCCCCTGCTTCCTGGTGTTTTGTATGCAAATTCTTGGTGAACTGATTGTGTGAAGATTTTAACAAATGAAAACGTGCACTTCTTGTAGGAGAGGCCAGAAAACAAAAGCAGTGACAAAGCGATAAGAGAGGAAGTTTCCTACTTCAGGAGGCAGACAGAAGAGGCTGAGCAGGTTGAAGGTCTAGGAGATACTGCCAGAAGGGAACTGGGGCTGGAGAAGATTTATTTGGCAGGTTTATGAAGTCCCTGTTCCCCCTGCATCCGTCTTCTTTTGATAGATCAGTCCTTCACGTACAACAGATGAAATAGCTCCCTGTTTTCCACACACAGCTGGGAAGCAGAAAACTTCTCAGGGAAGTTAAAGGAGTTGCCTTCTGAAGGTGTTGCTGGTTGCAGGAGCACCACATGAACTCCAGAAGCCTTGGGGACTGTACAGTGAAGACAGAATGCAGGGTCTGACCTGAAGGAAACAAATCTGTGGCAGCTGGAGCTGATGTTCCATCCGTCCTTCCCTTCAGTCTCACCTCCACCCTAAACATCTTTAACTTTAAATTCATCTTACCTCAGCTGCTCTCTGCAGGAAACAGGAGATATTGCTGGTGAGACTAAGAGGCAAGAGAAAATTCCTTATTTTTTTAAAAACTTTTTTTAAAAAAAACTTTTTTTTTTTTTTGTGACTACAGACTCCCTCCCCACAGGAAGGCAAATGCACTTACTCTGCCCCGGGAGAGGTATGGGGCGTGTGTGGGTGCTTTAGACCTGTCACCCTCCTTTGTTGGCACAGAGGACAAACAAAACCTCCCAGGCTTCCTGGGAAGTGGCTCTTCTCACTGAAGTGGGTGAAACTGTGGTATGCAGAGGTTGAATAAGACATTTCAGGGTATGCGTATGGTAAGCCCAGTAAAGCTGGTCACAGCATTCCTGCATGGGGTTTCATATGTGGCATTTTTTAAATGCTTTTTGTAGTGTTACTGCTGGTGGGAGGGAGGGCACAGGGTAAGTATCGTAAAACAGAAGCCTCAGAATCACGTGGCTGAAATAAAATTAGAATACAGGTCTATAGCAGCAAAACTCCATTCTTTTGAGGACTATAAATTATATTGAATTAGTTTTATACCAATCCCATCCATTGAAATGGTTTTGATAGGCCTAATTCCTCACCAGAATCCTTCCCTGTTTTCAGAGAGATGCCACACTGTGAGTCTGTCCATCCTGTCTGTAGTTCCAGTCCAGCTTGGTTTTGTGACCCTAATTTCTGTATCCCTTGCTCCAGTCCCAGGCAGCTGTTGCACTTGACCTGAAATACATGTTATAGTCATGGCAATGCAGGTACACTCTGATCAGGATAGACCTGCCAGCAAATGATTAGTACCGCATTAACTGTACATCTTCCGAGTGGGGCCATGTGTGTTTGAAATGTTTAAAGTTCAATCCTTGTTCAAGACAAGAGAAAAAGAAAGGCATTTGAAACATTGTGGAAAAATACCTAATCTCCTTTCTTTGCACTTGTTGTGTAAATATAAGATAAGAGCAGTATTCCCAAGGTTACTGCAAACAGCCCATTACTACAGAGTACAAGCTAACATTTACTAAAATGTATGTTGACATAAAAAGCAGCATTGCTGCGGTCAACTGCGGTAAACAAAACCACAGGTTTCTTTGCCTTTACAAGTCAAGAGTTTGGGATGTAACCTATTCAGACCCGTCCTCACGAAGGAAAATCTCTGCCCTGCTACAGCATCCACAGCACGTGCATGTTTGTTCTGTCTTACCCACTGCTTCATAAGTATGGTAGGGAAAGGCAGATGGAGGTCACCCTGGATTCACCTGCAGTTTTTACCACAGAGAGGTCAGCAGGCAGAGCTGGTTGTCGTGGGGTAGCACAGTTGTAACTGGTTGACCCTAAAACTGGAATTTACTAGAAAAGAGGTGGGATTATTTGTCATCATAAACCCCCAACAGAAAAGGATGAAATCGTTTTCAGGGGATATTTGCCTGAGAAGTTTTCTGCTTCTGGCTGTGTACAGCAAGTAGGGAGCTATTTCATCTATTGTGTGTGAGGACCTGATCTATTGGAAGAGGCTTGATGCTGGGGAAACCAGGATTTCATAAATCAATTTCCAGCTCCAGTTCCCTTCTGGCACCATCTCCTGGACCTCCAAACTGAGGTACTCTGAGGACTCAGCCTCTTCTGTCTCCTGAAGTGGGAAAATTCCTCTCTTATCTTTTTATTGATGCCTTTTTTTTTTCCTCACCTCCCTGTTATTTTTTTCCAGCTTTGATCTGTTCGTGGTCTCCAAATAGCCCTAGTGCTAGCCCAGCCAGTGCAACTTCTGTGTATGTGTGTATCTCTACAGCAGGCACTGCCACCAGCTCTCAGCTCTGTCAGACCTTACACCCTCCTCTGCAGAAAAGAGAATTTTGAGGATCTTGATACATTTCCAGTTTCTTTTTCAGTATAGTTAAAATCCTAGGGCCAGCTTCTGCACGTAAAAATCCTCTTCAGACTATTTAAGGTAGTGACCTTTAGCTATGTTCATGGCTTTGTATGGAGGCATTTCACGTCATTGAGTGTGGGATGTCAAAGATCTGATGTATCAACCAGAAATTCTCCACACAGGCTGTAGGGCAACAAAGATAATTAAAGGATTGGAGCATCTCCCTTTCTAGAAAAGGCTGAGAGAGCTGGCACTCTTTAGCCTGGAGAAGAGGAGACTGAGGAGAGACCTTATTAATGCTTATAAGCATCTGAAGGGTGGGTTGAAGGAGGATGGAGCTGGACTCGTCTCAGTGGTTCCCAGGGAGGACGAGGGGCAGTGGGTACAGGCTGGAACACAGGAAATTCTATTGGAATATGAGGAAAAACGTCTTTAGGGTGAGGGTGACAGAGCCCTGGAAGAGGCTGCCCAGGGAGGTTGTGGAGTCCCCTTCTCTGGAGACCTTCAAGACCTGCCTGGTTGCAGTTCTAAGTAACATGCTCTGGGCAATCCTGCTTTAGCAGGGCACTAGATGATCTCTAGAGGTCCCTTCCAATTATGACAATTCCGTGATTCTGTGAATTGAGAAAATTAATGTAAGTATTTTCTCCTCAGGGACTGGGAAGTCCAGACCCAACCCAGACATATCACAGGTCAGGACCTGTCTCAGCAGTGACTTCAGTGGGAACTGTGAGAGATCATCTTCTCTGCTCATCTGACCATTTTCATTTAACAAAGTCCCTACGATGATGGCGGTGGCTGTAGTTTCACCTGCTCTTTTCCTTATGCGTATTGTAATTTGTTCTTCTAATATTTTCTATGTTTCTAGCTGGCTCTTGGGATGTGTTGTAGGGTGCATCGGCATTGTATTCTGAATCAACAGCAACTGCACTCTCCTCTTCTTCCCCAGTTGTACAGCCACATGCACAGTTGTTCCTACTCACTTCACTTAATCAGATGCTTGTCTGCCTCAATGGCCACCATTGCCTCCCCATGACCAAGGGCCTTTGCTGAACTTGGGGTCTGTAGTCCAATTACTGGCTTCATCTGCACAGTGACAGATGATGTCTTACCTTCTGGCGGGCTGTATCTAATCTGTGTGGGCTGCAGATGTTGACAGTCTTTTCCCATGTGAAAAAAAACTGAATCCCCAAACATTATTCACTAGCAAAAAAACTCCTTTAACTTCAAAGTTCTCCTTACTGGTAACACCAGAAGAAACCCTGCTGCTTCACAGTTCTAGCTCCTGACATTTTTATAAAGATTCATTTATGGCGGTAGGGAAAAAGAAGTTTGCAGACAAAGATTTCCTTTTACTTTTCTATTTTGTTGAAGACAAAGGCCATTATATGTAGCTTGCTGAGCTGGCCCAGCAGGCGCTCAGTCTGAAATAAGGGTGCAAGTCCATTGCTTTGATCTTCCATGCTTCACTATCTATTTCTAACCTGTTTCAAGATGTTTCCATAGGCATCCATGAAACCTGGGAGCCCTCCTGTGGTCAAAATCATGAGCTATTCTTCTTGTTACCCCAAATCCGCTGTAGCTAATTCAGTTTTAAACACTATTGTTGGAGTATTCATTAAGAAAAGTTTCAATCAATTTTAAAACCAAAAAGTTTAGATCGTTTCCTGGTTCTCTGATGGGGATGACCCCATTGCATCTCTCTCTCCTTGACCATATCTGATGCTGTCCACATTTCTTTTCCAAGGCTGGAGGATTGCCTGGCAACCTGCCTATTATTTCATCTTTCCCCCCTCCTTACTACTCCTTCCTGTTTGCTGTTCTTCCTAGACTTTTGCTAGTCTGCTCTGATCTAGTCAGGTTCCCACCACCAATCTGTCTAAGGACCTTCCAGTTGTGCATTATATAATGTAATTATCATAAATTCCATGTTTATTGTCTCACTGTCCTCCAAATTGGAGAAGTATGTGATTCAGAGGGCTTTGGTGTGCTTAATTGTAATGTTGTGCTGAAGTTTGAGAAAAGGTTTTATGTTTCCTCAGGGAGCTGATTTTGTGGTCTTTACCCAGCCTTCTGGGAAAATTCTGTTTCCAGATGGACAGTTACTTGCTTTTTAACAGTGTTTCATTGTGCACAAGAAACAAAACTGTCAGTTATCTGGAGCAGGTTTATGAGGGAGGAGGACAGGGTGAGGTGAAAATGAGGAAGGGCAAGAGGAGCAATAGCCCCTTTGCTTTTGCCTTTAATGGGGCTAGTGTTGTATATTCTTCCCTGCTGTACAACTAAAGATGGAAACAGGTACACGATTGTGCTATCTAACACTTGTGACATCAGGGCTGTTTGCAGTCTAAATCACATTTCCCAGGATGATCCATTGGAGATCTTGGATTCACTACACAGAGTGAGTAGAGAAGGTCTGAGATCCTTTGCTCTTCCAGGTACCCTCTCTGCCCTGCAACATGTAAAGGCAGATGGGTATTCATGAGGGTCAGTACTTCAAGGCTTGTCATTTGCAAGATAATGCAGCACATATCACAAAGGCTTGGAAAAGATTTGAAGCTTTGAGCCTGTATCACTGTTACAACATTTGAAGATATGGCGGAGCATGGAAAATCCCATCCAAAATTTCAGCATCAAGTGTGAATTGAGTAGGTCTCACAAGGCTGGCCTAGGACGGGGCAGAGTTTGGAGCTTTGCTTATATCATTATCTGACAGAGAAACAAGTCTCCTAAACTCCACAATCTTGAGTTTACTTTTGAATTTCACTCAAAAGAGTGCACATTTTCAGAAGTGAGACTTTTTCAGGCCATTGCATCCCAACTTGACACTGAAAGCAACTCGTCTAGGAAACTGCTAGTGGGAACTGCAACAAGCTGGATCTTGGGTGGAGTTAAGCTGTTAGGCCTCACTGTACTAACTGGAAGCTATATCCAGAACTGTAATGATAAAAAATTACAAGCCTAAATGTGTTCGTAGTCAGTTTATATCTTCTTATTCCTTTTGTGTTAACATCATTCTTATCTTAACAAGCCTGCCTTCCTCTCTGGTATTTAAATAATCCACAATAATCCACCCACTCCTTCCCCCAATTTTTCTTTTTTTTTTTTTTTTTTTTTTTCCACAAGCTGCAAGCACATTTCTTCTGAATAAGAAAAGAAACTGTTGCAAGTGATTCCTGGAAAAGAGGCTTATTTAAATTTTGTATTTATTTTACAGATTCAGGTTTATGGGAGCACATCTTTATGTTTTAGGGCCTGAGTACCTTTACTTAGTTCTGTTTTTACAATATGGATGTCATAGAGAGGACTGTGTTTCTCATTCTCATAATTAAATGTATATCAGCAAAGCTTACACAAAGATAATTTTCCAGCAGCCACTTAGTCCATCCCCAAGTAATTTAGTGTTGGGTTTTGCCTAAGGGTATATTCTTGTGGGACTTTCTGGAATGGTTTAACAAGTCACCACCTCCACCAGAAGGTTAAATTTCTTGGCACTGCAGGATCTGATCGTGTGATGCTCCTGGGTTTTGGACACAGACTTTCAGCTGCGTTGAGCTGGCTGAAGAAATTATTGCCTCTTCTCCTTGCAAGGATTATTGGTTCCTCAGTGCCTGCAGAATTACTCCCCACTAACCCACTCCAGTTGGAGTAACAGATTATTTCACTGAACAGTTTAAAAGCTAGAGATCTACTCATGTGGCTTATGTTACTTGGAAATGGGTTGGGAAGCAACCTGTGTTCGGATTATGACCACGGGCAAGAATATACTTAGAAAACTAAAAAAGGATGGTGATTAGTGATGGAGGGACTGAGCTGATCTATTGAGGACTATAGATATTTTCATCTGACACAGCTGCAAAGATAATTCTTCACAGCCCTTTTCTGCTTCAGACCCAAAGCAACTTGGTTATTTTAAATCACCATTACTAATGGCTCAAAAGAATCCAGTTACCCATGTTGGTGCAGACTTGTCCTGTAAAACTACAAAGTAGCTGAGCCTGTCAAAATAACCCATTGCTACCCAAAGAAGTGGCCTTACCCACCTTAAGCTTCTGTCTGCTCTCAGCTCAGCCTGTCCCCTGTCCTGGGGCTGCTCTCAGAAGCCCTAAGTGGGGGCCCTGCTATGGGCCCGTCAGCTGTTAACGAAATAAACTGCTACCCCTGTTCATGAAAAGTAAAATGAGTATGACTGTAGAGTACATCCACGTATCAAAGAGTGTGTCCTTAGCTGCAGAGCAGTAGTGTTACGCAACTATTGTTTTTTGTCATTATGCTTTCTTCTATCTCTTGCTTAAGAGAACTTCAGTCCAAAGTATGAGGACTTGGCATATGCTGAGGTTGTTATTTTACAGTAGGTAAAATAAGATAGCTGCCAAACTACCTTTTGCTCAAGTAGCCACATGACTTTATTTTTAATGGTGCTGGCAGTTTCCATTGGCTCCAACAGGATTTATTCCTTACTCCTAAGTCCTGAAACAAGGCCCTGGCTTTGCTGAGATCTCCGTTCAGCAAAGCATTTCAGGAGCTGCCTAAGTCCATTTATAAAGAATCATAGAATCATAGAATGGTTAGAGTTGGAAGGGACCTTAAAGATCATCGAGTTCCAGCCCCCCTGCCATGGGCGGGGACACCTCTCCCTAGAGCAGGTTGCTCAAAGCCCCATCCAGCCTGGCCTTAAGCACTTCCAAGGATGGGGCATCAACAACTTCTCTGGGCAACCTGTTCCAGTGCCTCACCACCCTCACAGGAAAGAACTTCTTCCTAATATCTAATCTAAATCTTCCCTCTTCCAATTTAAAACCATTACCCCTGGTCCTGTCACTAGACTTCCTGACAAAGAGTCCCTCCCCAGCTCTCCTGTAGGCTCCCTTCAGATACTGAAAGGCTCCTATCAGGTCTCCCCGAAGCCTTGTCTTCTCCAGGCTGAACAGCCCCAGCTCTCCCAGCCTATATAAATATAAATATTTATATATTTATATTTATTTATATACTCTCTCAGTATATAAATATACTCCTATCTGGAGCATGAAGTATTTTGGGCCCAGTGTTGTGATCCTGCCATTTGTGTGATCTCCTGCCTTCAGCAACCTTCATCTTTGTGGACCTGTTCAACCCATGTAACCATTAGGTAAAGGTCTGAAAAACATGGGTCTGACACGTGCGACAAATATTAGTGGTGGTCTGGCCAGTGCTCTCCTTGGGAGAAAACCTTTGCAAATTAACATGCATAAAGTGGTGGATCACAAACCTGCTAGTTAAGAGGAAGCAGAAGATGCAGACACTGGGGGTATGTTTTGGCATTTATGCATTTTTGTCCTGTGTATGCCACAGTTCTGAAAGCAACCAACCAGCCATGAGGAGAGATGGGTCTGATAAGATGTAATTTCAGCCTGTTTCACTGTACCAGGAACATATTCCTTCCAGGATAATATTCCTTACCAGGAATATATTCCTTCCAGGACAATATTCCTGGAAAATCCCCATTAGGTGATGTTATTCTTGCTGGTTCAGCTGTTCCCTGCAATGTGTTCTCGTTTCAGTTCAAATGACCCAAGGGCCAGGTTTTAACCACTTCACTGGCAGTCTGTTACCCCTGCACACAGGCCTCCTTGTTGGGCCATTTCTTCCTGCACCCAACACTTTCTTTGCCTGTTTCACACCTTGTTTCCAGCTGAAGACCTTCTCACTGAACCCTCTCAAGCTCCTTTTAGGCAATGCGATTTTTTTTCTGTTCACTTTTTCACCTTTTCAGTTCATACGTTTGCAAGCCTCAAAGAAAGGAGAAGGCATTTTGCAGCACTGCACTTTAAGCCACTGCAAGATTTCTTCAAAGTGGCCTTAACATTTGAATGAAAAAGCTCCTATTATTATCTGATGAATCTTGTTTTCTTTGATACCCTTTATTTGCAATGTAAAAGACTGTATTTCCCTCTGAAAGGTGCTTAATGTCTTTCTACCTTTAACATAGTCTTATACTGAATTATCTTTAGATCATGACTGACTCTCCACTGTGTTTTTGTCCTCTCTGGCCAGGTAGATCATTGCCAAACCATTTAGTAACCACGTTTTCTGAGGGAGCAAGGAGATTAGTTTTACATTGGGTCCTACATGTGGTTAAAATTTGGGGTTATCCTGGTTACCCAAGCTGTACAAATCAGTAAATCTGAAAGTGTAAAACAGTTCCAAGAATTTCTTTTCCAACCAAAAGGAATTTCAGTGCTCCAGACCTTTCTAGGAAAGACGAATATTTCATCCTACACAACATAAATTTTGTGAGGATAAATGAACACTGACCATTAGAGCAAATTACATCAAATCATATTAAATAACAGTTACTTCTTTCTGGCCTGGCCAGTCATTCAAAATTCTGGAGTCTCTAGGGCTGGTTAAGTTAAGAGAAAGAACTGGTGATGTTGCTTTTCTGATGCTGCTTATTTCCAGGGAAGTCCCCTGTAATGTAGCCCAGGATTTGGGAAGATACGTGCAGTGAGGGACAGACTGTCTACGGCACACCCAGAGCCTGCCCAGTACTCCTGGCTGCTCTGAACATGCCAAAGCCATCAGTGCAGCTCCCCAGTACATCCCAGAGATCAGATGTGCAGGATGAGCAACACACTTCTTCCACCTGCTCAGACCAGGGCTGCATCCAGAGTCCCTGAAAGCCACTACTGAGAGTCAGCAATAACCAAGTCTTCAGTATGGAAGCTGCCTGGACAAAGTTCTCAGATGGAAATAAAAGAGATGCTGCAGGAAACATGGCCTTAGGGTAGCTTTGATTAAACTGAAATTAAATTGTTGGGCTTTTGCTAAATAAATTGGATGCTAGCAAAGAAGAAAATTCTTCTTAGTGTCTCTACCCTTTCTTAGCTCTTCTGTACAGACATCTACCCCTTCGCAGAATAGCTCCTGGGCGAAATTCTGGGGTATTGTACAAAGGATGTGTTGTACCATGCAACTGCGTTGACTTTAAACACATGACTATTACTGGACTGTGGATTGGCTCAGTCGTATCAAATCTGTGTTGGTGTGTAATCCAGCAAGATACCTAAGTGTGTGCTTAGCTCATATCTGTATATTTAAATCCCTTTGATTTTTGAGGGCACTTGAACATGAGTTTAAAGCTGCAAAGTGCTTTTCTACACGGGGTTTTACTTCAGGGGAGAAGTACATTAGAGTGTCAGAAGAAAATATTTCTAAATTGCAAATCCTCTCATTTCTTCTGGTTTGCTGCATCTGCCTTCCCCTCTGCAAAGCAGAGTAATAATCTTGTGTGCATTTCTTAGAGCATTGTGAGGATTAGACAGTGCTATACTGCGCTTCTTAAAGTGTAGGCTACTGTGTCCCACTGTCGCCCCAGACTTGACTAAAGCCTGTTCAAGGATCATTCTTGTTACTGTGGCAATAGGAGGCTTTGCATTAAAATATGTTTGGTCTCTCAGACCATGAATTACAGGTTCGAACTCTTCTACATAGTGATACCAGCTGTGATACTTGTTCCCTTTGGAAAGAAATCTTAGTTTCCAGTTTTCCAAATCTGTCTGTGTCCTTGGCAAATCACTCCATCATTGTTCCAGTTTGTAACCTGTACTAAAAATATTGTAGATTGATTTTCCAGAAATGGCAACGTATGGTTGAAAACAACCTTGATTTTTATAAGTAAGTATTATGTCTGTCACCTACAAATAATATGTATAAATTTACTTGTCCATTGCATTTCTGTGTAACTTCTACGTGCTGGAATAGTAATTGTTTGCTCTATTAGCTTGAGTTTATTCCAAAATGCATGGGTTTGGAGGGCTCCTTGTTTGTTTATTTTGTTGTCCTTTTAATATGCTGAACTGCAGTGAATTCTTACAGTCATTGGTTATGCAAAATAGCATATAAAAGGAAATGAAAAAGTAATTACATATCTGTAAGAGTACCCGCAAAACAGCAGTGATTAAAATGTTGATTAGTGTGCAGTATTTCCATGGCCTACCAGAAAGTGAGTTTTCATTAAAAACAAAGAAAACAATCTTTTCCTGTTGATGAGATGTTTGATATTATAAATTATTAAATGTGTCAAAAAATGCCTTTTTTTTTTTTTTATTAGATGAAATGCCTTGACCTGAAGTTGTCCAGGAAGCTGAGGCAAGTGTTTCTGCAAAGTTTTAGGGAAGGAGGGAAAAACAAAATAGATTTTGACAATAGATTTTGACATTTTGATATGGGCTGTTGACTACCATGGAGTGTTTGTGCTGGTGCTGGTTTAGTGCACAAGTTTCAAAGTTTAATAATCTTTTTAACTCACACTTCACTTTTAAACACACACTTCACTTGCAAATGCCTTTCAAAATATGTTTTTTCCCTTGTATTTTTTTAGTGCATTCAACTATTCTCAGTATGGGTGAAATTTTAAATGTTGAGTCATGGAAGGTTTGCAAGCACTTAACACTCGAAATAGCTCTTAAATAATCTTTAAATCTTGGAATCACGGAGTCCTCAGAGTTGAAAGGGACCTCTAGAGATCACCTGGTCCAACTCCCTTGGTAAAGCAGGATTGTCCAGACCACATTACTCAGGACTGCATCCAGGTGGGTCTTGAAAATCTCCAAAGGGGACCCTGCAACCTCCCTGAGCAGCCTGTTCCAGGGCTCTATCACCCTCATCATAAAGAAGTTTTTCCTCACATTTGAATGGAACTTCCTGTGTTCCAGCTTGTGCCCGCTGCCCCTCGTTCTGTCCCTGGGAACCACTGAGAAGAGTCAGGCTCCATCCTCCTTCAACCCACCCTTCAGATACTTATAAGCATTAATAAGGTCTCCCCTCAGACTTCTCCAGGCCCAAGACCCCCAGGTCTCTCAACCTTTCCTAATAAGAGAGACAATACTCCAGTTCCTTGATCATCTTTGCTGCCCTACGCTGGACTCTCTCCAGTAGTCCCCTTCCTCTCTGGAACTGGAGAGCCCAAAAGTGGATGCACTATTCCAGTTGTGACCTCACCAGTGCAGAGTAGATGTTAAATTAAAATCTCTATTTACAATGAAGTAAAAGATAAAACACATGTGTAAGAGGTATTAAAGTTGCATCCAGACCAAAGACATAAATATTGAGCTACCATGTTTTCCTGTATCAATTAACCTGTTTTACATACACAGGTCAGTCTATTTTTGACCTGTTGTGTTAGATCTGCTGAAATACATCAGTAAAGCTGAAGCGTTAAGAAAACAAGATGACCTCAAAACATGAAAAGTCAAGCAGCAATTCATGGAGCTAATTTCTTAGTGGGGAAGCTCAAATCAAGTCCATTTTCTTTCTGGGAGTTAAAAGATTAATTCAGAGCACAAAAATCCTTAGTTTTTCTAAACTTTTTAGTAAAGTAAATGTCTCAGCTAATATTTTCATAAGCAATGCAGGACATAATTTAAGGTAGTGAATTTTCATTGAGTAACATTGCTTGAAATAACTTCTAGAGTGAGAGATAATTGTACGTCTAAGTAGGACTTAAATCTGGGAGCATGTCTGAACAGTTTCCAAAGAGATGCCCAACTACATTAATCTCCATCTCATTGTCTTTCTCTGGGAAATGCTATTGCAGCCATCTTGGCAAGGTAAGAGAGTGAGAAGAGAGAGCTCACAGAAGAGACCAGTCATAAAATAACCGAAGGAGGGAAGAAAATCCCAAGAAGTGAGGGAAACCCTTGCAATGGAACCCACCAGCAGCATCACTCCTTTAAGCAACACAGTGGTTGCAAATAAAAGCTTGGTGAGCTTTTTCTCCAGTCTTCTGTCTCCAGTTTTCTGTGTAAAAATATATAGTAATGGGGTATATTTCCAGTCCCACCTTGCTTCCAGGGCTTGTATGACTCTCTAGTTTGCCTCACTGCCCTTTGAGAGCCCCCAGAGGGGAGGACGCTGTGGGAGCAGTCCCGACTCCTCCACCAGCTGGGCACCAAGACAAGGAGGAGGTGGATCAAGACATGCTCACATTGTGTGCTGCAATTCATTTCTATGGGTACTTGCATGACAGTTTGAGAGTCCCATCTCATCAACAAAAGGAAAAAAGGACCTCACATCTGACCTGTAGGAAATTCTCAGCTCCTGACTGGCAATGTCTAAGGGCATTTCTGTGGTGGAAAGCCCTGGCAGTGGCTCCAACCAGCCACAGGTTAAGCATGTCATCATGGGGTCACAGAATCATAGAATTATTTATGTTGGAAGAGACATTTAAGATCATTGAGTCCAACTTACTGGTCATTTCCTGGTAGGTCTTTCCTCTCTGGTCTGTCCCTTAAATGTAGCAGAAACAAGCAACAAAGCCCTGTTGCAGGAACATGTCTGTAGTTGCATTTCTTCTTCTGACCAGCATCTTTATACTCCTACAGTTGTTCATCTTTTTTTGTTTTGTTTGTTTGTTTGTTCCTGAGGAGGATGGGCCACAAAAATATTATTTTAAAGCTCTTCGTAGAAGTAGACAGTACTTATATTTTGACACCTTTTTTCTTTTTTGTTTTAATTGTTTGAGCGATAATCAATGCAAAAAAACCCTGTATGGATAGGGTAGAATTGTGGCAGTGGGTTAAAATCCCTCAGTCTATGTTTGAGCCTTGACTCTGGGTGACACGGGCTCTGAGAAGAGCAGGAGATACCCAGCACTAGGGAGAGTCTGTGTCTTTTCCTGAGAGCGAGCATTCCTGGACACCAGAGCAGCTTGTGAACTCCATGGCCAAGTTTTACTGGAAGAAAAATCAAGACAAGAAAGGTTCAAGGAAATTTGGGATTAAATTAAGAATGTTTGTAAACAAATCTCGTTCCTGCTCATTTTGTCATTACAGAAAGATCCTTTCCTTCAAGCCTGGGCTTAGTCCTGCCACCTCATACTGGCTTCTCCACTTGTACCCAGCCCTCCCTGTCCCTTGGGGCATCTAGGAGAAGTGCCTCCATTGAAAGGTTTGGCCTTTGCCAAAGGAGGGATGTTCCCTCTGCTCACTGCATCTTCCTGCCTGACAGTTTTCTCCTCTTCCCAGGATTTTCAGGGAAGATGCCATCTCCCTTCCCCATGGACAACTCTGCCTGACTCACAGTGCAGCAGCCAGGATGGGGCAGACTGGTAGCCTTTCTCTCTGTTGCTCAGCCAAATCCTTTCAAAAGAGCGTAACATATTCACATGCAACCAGCTGTGAACAAAATACATACCATCCGTCACAGCAACCTAAAACCACTGTTCTCATGGCCTGACTTCTTGGAAGTTATTGTAAATGACTTACCATAGGAGTCTAGACTGTGCAGTCACTTTAAGGATGCTTCATGTAGGGCAGATGAGCATATTTCCAGTGAGCACTAGCACTGACGTCAATAATCTTTCAAGGGTGGGGTGTCAGGCTGCATCATGGGCTAAAAGAACTGGCAGAAAGCCTACAAACCCCAAGAGATTATGTGCCTGTGTAAGGTCCCTGGCCCTGCCAAGTTGGAGATTGTGGGAGCTGGACATAGAAAGCGAAGGAGGCTCTTGTGCTGGCTCCACTCCTGCTGTCCACCTCTGCCCAATCTGCTGCTGTGGGGACCTCAGGGGTCTGGATTCAGTGTTTAATGTATATGGCCTTGGTTAGATCATATTCAGATTGCTTTTTGGGCTTCTGAGGTATCCATTGTAACTAAGCACTGTCTGTGCTGCTATGGGTATGGTGCATAAAGGTGGACAAACCTGAGCATGGGAGAGGCTTCTCCTGCAGAATTATCTCCATCATCTCGCAAAGCTGAGTAGTGTGGCTTTCTCCTCCTAGCATACATCCTCGGAGACCCCAGGAGCACTGCACGCCTGATTTGGGATCTGTGGTAGGACTGGGCTTTGCCTGCAGCTGCAAAAAGTTTTCACACCTTCCCTGCCATGCACTGTCCACTGGATCCTGCTGCCTGTCTCAGAGGCACTGAACTGTGTTACTTTGGGTAGGCATTTTTAGACATATTTAATGTGCACCCAAATTAATTTCTGTTGCTGCATTATTTTTCCTCTGTTCTTCACTTCCTTATGGAGACTTAAGTACATAGTGACAATAGTATGACCTTTATCAACAATATTTGTAACCTCAGCAGAAAGAAGTGTGTTTGATAAGGTCTATTTCCCATGTATCTATTGCCACCAACTATGTTTTCTGCCTCCTCTTCACTCCCAGTTCTGCAATAACCCAGCCTCATTACAGCCACTGTGTTATTTCGCCTGTGCTCAGTGCCAGTCAGATAAATTCGTAATTCCTTCTGTTGCCCTTTGTCACCTCCTCTGAAAATTGGCCAAACCTGAACCTTCTTACTGCCCTATATGTTTCTTGATACTTTAACAAGCTGGAAATCACTAATTAAAATTTGAATGCATGGGTGAGACACTTGATTGAAGGTGATGTGGGCTTGGCATTTTTTTTAAATATTTTTTTTCATAATCTTGTCATTGTTGCATTTTACCAGCATCACAGTCAGCACATTACAGAGCTAAATTTTTGGGTTTTTTCCCTGCAAATGGGAAAAAAAAAAAAAAAAAAGAAAAAAATCCTGAAACTATGACTCATAGTTCTTCCACTTTTACCATCTAACAGGGAATAATGAATAATCAGTACTCTTAAGAGGCCTTTTTCCTCTGACACACTTCAGAGAAAAAGTCCCTTTCCACTGTCATTCTGATGGCCACACGCCCCTCTTTGTGTCCCGTTGTTTCCCGTTCCTGTCATCTACCTTTGCTGGTGTCTGATACACAGTTGTTATCAGCAGTTCCTTCCTTATTCATTATGATATATGTGTTTTGGTTTGTTTAATATTTTGTTGCTGGGAGAACGGTGGAGGGGGATTGTTTGTGGAGGTTTTTACAAAAGCTGATTTAATTTCCTCTCTAAACCATCTTGTGCTTTTGTTTTGTTTTGTTTTGGTTTTGGTTTTAGCTCCACTTGACCTCTTTTGTGCAATGTGAGAATGTGCCTTTGGGGGCAGTTAGTAAATTGTGTTTAAATAGTTCCCAATTATCACTCACATTTTTCCTGTTTAAATTCTTTCTCTGAAATAATTTGGCTTGTAATTGTTTTCAGCTTTGTGTGATTTGACTTCTTGAAAGCCCTAAGTATATGGAGCTGAGCTGCTGGTTTGGATTTCATCCTGGTTGCATGCAATTAATGTAAACCAGCCTCTCTGATTCCTTCCTTTGGAACTGTCAAGACAAGTCTAATAGTATTAGTACTAACTCCAGTTGGGTACAGAAATAAGAATTTCTGTAGGTGTTGTTACATGTCCATCCCTGTAAAATCTGTGTGCTCTCTAGTCTTTCACATTGTGCTTTCCTACTTGTCCTTGGAGGTTCCCCTTCTTCCTTCTCCAGATGAAAGTGTTTCTTGATGCTCTCCACCAGGATCAGGCGAGTAAGAAATACCCTTCCTCCTGCCTTTTTTCCACTGCTGGTAAGGAACACTGTAAGAAGGGTGGATAATCTGTGATAAAAACCAAATTAATGTTTCTCCTTGCCTTACCTACGATCAAAGTAGAAGAGGAACTGTGAATTTGTGGCTCACTGCTTTTCATAAGTGAGCTCCAGTTTTGCACAGCCCTTTGCTGCAGGAACAGTAAGGCCTGCTATGAGAGTCAACAAAATGAGTATTATCATTATTTACACTACTAACCTGGTTTGATTTGAGGGCTGAAACTTCTCCCCACCCCCGTTTTGAGCATCTGTCACACAAAAGAACCACAGAAAATGTAGTCTTGGAAAGACACACCCCACACGAGGTGGGATAGGGGTCAATGTGAGAGACTGTCCCCATGGACTGGCAGTGGGGACACCTGTAGAAGTTGTGAGGACCCACATTCAGTTCACTCTTCCATTTGAGGAGGTCTGTACCTCCTCTGTGTAGGTGCCACTCTCCAGGGACATACACCAGCCCTCGTGGTAAGGGCAGACCACTCTGGGATGTCCTCTGTGCTCCTGCTGGTGCTGGCTCTCTCTGCAGGTAATCCTACAGGAAGCAATAGTCATTCCCCAGCTTAGTAGTTGTGGTTACTTGGGTTCCAGACATCATGAATATTCAGTAAAATAAATTGACGTATTTTTAAAGAAAAGATGTGACCCCATTCCAGAACTCCATGTGGTTGCCTCTGAGTTAAAAGGGAATTTAAATTGGCTCTCCCATGCCCATCTTGGGCTTATGTCCCTGGATGTTCCTGAAGTCTAACACAACATAACATTTATCCAGCCACAAAGTATTTATTAGCTTATCCTTTTTGCCAAGTGACTTGATTGTTTCTTGTGTGCTTTAAAACTTCTCAGTCATATTTCATTGCCAAGCATCCAGAATTTTAATTTAACGGTCCTAATTTGGTCCATAAAAATCTGCATGTTTCATGGGAGAAAAATTTTACGCCAAAAGGGCCACTAATGAAAGATGATAACAGCCTTGCACAATGAAGGGAGGTATGGTACAGGGTGAACAAAAAGCCCTTTTACAACATTATAAGGTTGTTCCCTTCTGTTTTGCCTAAGGCTCTATTCATTTTAAACTGAACGGTGTCTCTAATTCCACACTCTCTAATTTTTCCTCCTCCGGGAAGGCATTGATCAGTGTCATTGCCTGGGTCGCCACATTGGATCTCAAGCACTGCCACTGTTTACTTCTTCCCCAGAATGCTAACTTTGGTTTATTTGCCCATCATTAGTAATCCCTGAGGCTTGGCTATTTTTTCCAAACCATACGATGATAGTCATTTTCAGTCTGCTTGGAGTAAGAAGTCCTCAATATCTTTAAAAACACAGTTGCTGAAGCAATCTATCCTACATTTGCAAAGATGAATTTATATGGTTTAAACATCATTACACAGCAAGGGCAATTGTCATAATAGTTGCAAGTTGATCTGCCTCAGGGTGTGTTCTTGGTTTCAAGTTTCTGGACATAGCTGCCCATCACAAGTTAAAATATATAAATAATCATTCATGCACATGTTGGGGAAACCTTCAGTGCTTGCTAAACACAAATATCGGTGGCAGTAGATTTTTAGAGAGTGTGTTAAAGAAGGAACAGGTAATACCAACCACGATAAAGGGAAATGTGAAAAAAAAAAATCTATGTAATTTAAGAAACGTCTCAGTTATGGCTGTCTCTGTCTCAGAAAAAGCTTTTGGTCACCAGATGTCCCCATGTCCTGATAAGACTGATGCAGATAGGCAAAATCTGCTATGAGCTGCGATTTCCTCTTGCCCAGTTTACTCTGGTTTCAGGCAGGGGTGAGCTGAACCACGGTAAATTGTCGTTTCAAGCACATTTTCCTGTGTAATTAAGAAGATGGTTGAACCACACCAGCTGCCACTTGGCTTTTGAGTCCCTGACTGGCCACCAAGCCACCCTGGCAGTAGCAGGAGCTGCTGAACTCTTCTTCCTGGCCCGGTGAAGCAGGCCACCACTGCTATTTCTGGAGAAGGCATGGAGGGAAGAGTCCTTGGTGGTGCCCAAAGTCCTCCCCTACTGCCTTGGGCTGCCACAGGCCCAAAGTGGGATGCAAGGTATGCACAAATGCAAGACAATGGGGGCATCCTGCCCTGCAGCTGCTGCCCATGGCTTTACTTGGTGGGCTCAGCCTGAGAGACCTCAGCTCCCCATGGTGGCCGATTAGCTGCAGCATCTCTCCTGGACCCAGTGACTGAAGGGTATTTATGCAATTTAATGCACAGGAGAAAGTAAGTGTAAGTAAGGCCTGAGCAGTACATGCCATGAGATGTTTTCACCTCTAGCAGCTTTTCTTGGCCATTTTGCTTGGGTGGTGTGCCTTGCCTGCCTTAAGGAAATCAGGAGAGTGAGTTTTTCTTTCCAGAAAAATATTTCTATAATTTTTCTATCATTTTTCCAAATTTGAAAATCAAAAAAGTTTGCTGAGAACAGGACCATATTGAAAAAGTTTTGCTTTGGGGAAATATAAATTAGTAAATTAGAGAAATATTGAAACGTATTGCTTGACCTTCTTGGAAGGGAATGTTTCACATTTTTAAAACAAGACTGCTTTAACATTGATACGATGTATATAAATGTGGTATGCCACTATTAATCAAATTAAGCAAGGTGATTTTGTTGAAAAGAAATACCGTATCATTCCAGAATGACTTTTAAAAAATGTTTTTTTCACATAAATATTGACTATTTTTTCAATAGTATGAACAGAAACCTGGTTTCCAGACATCAAAACATTCCTTGGACTAGGCACTTCTTGAATTTACGTGGCTGTACTTTACACGAATTCTCTTTAATTACTGTAATATCAGACTGGGTTTTTTTTTTTTGTATTTACCATAACTTGTTTTTACAAGAGAAATGACAAGGCAGTAGTGCATATTTTTTTTATTTATTCCATCGTCCTTGGGATTCTTTCCTTTTTTGTTAGAAAAAAAATCAGCTGAAGCTTTCTATTTCTCAGCAATTAATTGTTTTAAGCTTTTATTTTTTAGTGCATTTAGCCAAAACCCTCCTCTCTAAACCTCAAAATATTTAAACAAAATGTTGGTTTTTTAAGCAGTGGTTGATTTGAAGCCAGTATGAAAACTCAGGGATGGGAAAAAAATAGTAGTTTTAGCATGGGAAAAAGAGCCTTTCACTTTTAGGTCACTGGTTCAGATCCCGCAAAGAAGAGACTGCCCTCAGCTCCAAGTCATTTAAACAGACTGATGATGCCTCACTTATCTGAGCCAGGTGACTGGCCCATACAGCATGTGGTAGCATGGTCATGTGTTCTGTTCTGGCCTCTAGTCACAGAAGTCACTGCATGCCATCACACTTCACAGGACTATGGGTGTGAGGGCTGTAGCTTGAGGAAGACAACCACATCGCACCCTGACTTCAGCCTTCTGCTCTTCCACAGGCATCCTGTGTGACCCTCAGCACCTTCAGAGAGGTTACAGCAAGCCATGGCCAGGTCAAGTGACTCGCCCAAGACTGATGAGAGAAACCCAGGTGGGTGTTTAAGCTCCCTCATCAGTGGAGGGAAAGAGTGAATCATCTCAGGAGCTCAGTCTAACTAGCGCATGGAGTAGGGGGCAGCCTTAGCTAGACCTTGAAAAGCAGAACACCATTTTAGGTCTAACACTGGATGAGGATTATCTCCTGAACTCAGGCTTGCAAGTTTGGTCTTTCTGTCAGTTCAAAGTTGCCTTTGCTTTCAGAGGTGACTGCTTTTTGGTACAAGCTCTGAGTTTGCATCACTTCAGACTGAGAAAGGTCTCCAGCTTCAGGTTCTGCTTACTGGACCTTGTGCCTTGTCCTCTAGACAGAGAAGGTGGGTGGTGGTTCCACCCCATGCTCCGGCTGCTTCTTCAGAAAAAGTGGTTGTAGCATTTTGTGAAAGGCCTAACCCTGCTGGTGTGCGTTGCAGCCCAGATGGCCCTGTTGATTTGGCCTCAGAAAGAGCTGTTCCATCCAGGTAAGTGTAATTTTTGGTTCCCAGTAGGATTTATGTAGGAGTTTGGTGACTTGGTGCTGAGCAAGCACAGCTCTGAAGTGCCAAGTGGCAAGGTCTGTGCAGATCCCTCACAAAACAAGAAAGCTGCTGACTTGAGGAGTTACTCAAACTGAGATTTTGGACTTAAGGACAGAATTCTCTCTGCTGAGGTGGGAGACTTCTGTCAGGAGTCTCAAAGATGCCCTTGGCTTTTCAGCTCTTCTGTGGAGTGGGAATCAGTATTTCCCTACTTTGTAGGCATGCTGTGCCACATGAAGAGAGAGATGGTGACTCAGGATGATGTGCTGTCACCTATGTGAGCATCTCTTTGTTCTAGTGTTAGGGATAGAACATGTATCTGAAGACCCCAGACTACGCTGATGGGGACAGATAAGTGTAACAGAGGGACTCTAAAAAGAAGAGGGGTTTTTTAGCTTTAGTGTGGAGTGAAAACTAACCACACCTTGGAATTTCAATCCCTTTCTTCTGAAATTGATTATTTTTTTTTCTGGATTAAAACTAATTCAAGAGAAAACTACTGTGAAAATTTATGGCAGGCCTCAGGGGCATTGTTGATGGGGGAGAAAGTGGGAGGAGAACCCACTGTATGCTAAATCAGCTGCTGGGATGAGTTGGAGGACCCCGCCCCCTCCCCTTTTTTTTCCCCCGTGAAAGTATCTGCACTTGCAGACGTCTTCTTAATCTGACTCCCTCTAAATAGTCCCCTTTTCAGCAGCTGAACCTCCAGATGTGCTGTGATTGGATGATGCCACTGCTATTTTATGGACGTATGACTACCTAATGCACTAGTAATACAGCTTCAGATATGCCTATTAAATGCACTGGAACATGAGAAGTTTGCATTAGAAAGTGGGTAGCCATAACAGGCTTAGTTGAAGGATGGAAACAACAGTGTGATCATTCGCTTTGCATCAAGAACATCAGTAGCTTATACTTGACTTTGGTCATTTGAAAAATAAGGGAATGGAAGCTCATACTTTCTTTTGAAAAGCAGAGTGAAAACTTGCATCCAAAACCTGCCCTGAAAGAGGGAAATCAAATCACAGAGCAAAAACCTAGTTTGGAAGCCTCCTTATCCTGAAAGATCATGATAGGCACGGTCAGAGATGGAAGGAGTTACTGGTCAGGCAGCTGGGAAAAATAAATCAGGAGAAGAATGCAAATGGGTAGAGATGAACTAAATATGCACCACTTAGTGCCCTAACAAATGACAAACATAGTTTATGTACTCTGTAAGTCATAAGACATCTAAGGAAATATCATCTCAGTGAGCAGTACCATGCAGCTGAGAAACATGTGTTTAAGGAAAACCCAAATAAAGCTGGATTTCTTTGCTTGTGGCTTTCTCCTCTTCTCTTTCATTGTGTGTTTTTGGTTTTTCACAGGCTTTTCAAATTCCTCAAGGAGCTTCCAGGATAAAATAAGATGAGATTAGGTCTGGTCTTCTTGCTGTACTTCCTTCAAACAGGATCTGAAGTATCATGAGAAAAACAGACCTCAGGTTATTTCAGACTCATAAGCTCCCAGATTCCAAAAACAGTCTGTGAAAAACATGGGGGAAAAAAATAAAAAAGGTATAAATGCTAGTTCACATGAATAGCCCCATCAGGAATCAAAGAACTGCCTTTCTCCTCCTCGAGAACTGCAAACCTGCAGAAGGAGGCAGAGCCACTTGCCTCCCTGAAGGCTGAGCTACCTTGCCTTTGGCTCCCTGATGGAGGTGTGCTAGCCCAGCGTGCGGGAGCTGGCAAGCAGCAAGGCACATCCTGCTGCATCGCCCCATGTCCTACCACAGCTCCATGCTTGCATGAGCAGCTTGCTGCAGGCTGGCTCCCAGTGTGGGAAGTGGGGCTTTTGCATGCCTCTGAGCACTGTAAGCTCACATGCTTGTACTGGAAGCAAAAGAAGAGAAAAAAAAAAAAAAAAATAATTATTTCTTTTTTTTTTTTTTTTTTTTTTTCCAGAGGGACTTATGATTTCTTCATTAGATGTCACATTAATTTCTTGGTTCCAGAGGCTGAACAGCGTTGGAATAGCACATCATGGCTGGGGTACTCTGGGCAACGGCGAGCATTAGCATCAGCACAGCGTTTGTGTAAACTGGGTATGTCTGAATGATCTTCCTTGTATAAAAAAAAAAATCTCCGTGCCTCTTTCATCTCATGAAGCCATATGCTGTTGCTAGGTTTTTTCCCAGAGCACAGCTTCGCCCAGCTCTACTTTCATTTTTTTCCCAATAAAAGGTCAGGGATAAAGAAGAATAAGGCAAATTTCTGTTACAACTCTAAAAAATGAGTTGGTTTACTGGCTGAACTCCATTCTGGAAGTAACTTTGTCTCTTCACTAATGTTGCACAAGAGATAGATTTGTCTCCGCAGGCTTGGCCTGGGATAGCTGCTGCTGCTTCCATGTGACAAACAGCTTTTCAGGGGTGGTACACAACGTCTTCCTTTCTGCAATCTCTTTTGCAGATTTTTCGTCTTACTCTCCTTTAACTCCCCCCCTCTCCTGTGTTTGCCTAAGTGAGAGATGCCTTTTGCAGCAGTGGGATGCAGGCACAGGGTCAAGAGAACAGAACGTGTAATCAGCTCTCCTCGCCTTGGTTCTTGGCCCTGCCACTGCTTTGATGTGCAATTTAGAGCAACTGACCCAGCTTTTCTGTATCCAAAAGATAACGTGCCATTTGCTTCCCAAGCAACCATAAACACTGTTCGAAAAGCCTTACCGTGTCCAAATCAGAGAATGTGAAAGATTAATTTTGCATAAAAACGTCTTCTGATCCTTTAAACGCATTTACAAAGGTTTACCTTAGGAATGATTGAGGACATTTAAAGAGGCTCACTCATCCCTTCTGGCAGCCTGAAATCTTCACTTCATGTTTTCTTGGACTATTTGCATTGCAACAAGCCTGTTGCTACATGGGAACTTAGCAGCTTCATGCTGCTTGTTTACCTCCGCATGACAGAGTGAGGGCTGAATGTGAATTTTCCTCTTCAAAGGCATCGTGGAAGCCTGTAAGCATGTTAGTAGCAAAGAATGTGTTACTTGCAATCTACTTCCACTGCTTCATGAGGTCGTGGCTACACTATTTGTAGAATCTGAATAAGCTTGCTTAGAGACAACCTGGGCTTCTCTACCTTGTGGTGTCCACCAACACCAGAAACAAAAAGGCTGGCCTTTTAGGCCCCCTGGGTTTCTGAGCACAGCTCTACGCAGTGCTGTGCAGTCTTCAGCAAGGTCATTTGGAGATAGTTAAGACATTTCTGCACAGCACCTCACTGTCCTGTAGATAAACCCTCTGTGTATGTGTGTACCTGTATATTACAGCAGGTTAAACAAGTATCTGCTATTCAAAGATCAATGTGTATTTACAGTTTGGATGGACCTAAAAACATAAACCAAGAATTCAAGAATACCCAAAACATATAAGAAAACCGTATTCGGGCAAGACTCGAAGTAGTCATTTGTGGCTAGAGATCTCTGGTTTGTGCTGCTCCACCTCTTCTATGTGAGGAGGAGAACCAGGCCTTAAAATACAGACCCACAAACTCAGGGACTTTGAAAAAGCAGTTCAGGCCCATAACTAGTTAAAGAATGAGGCAAACAAGAAGGATCCCAATTAAACTATTTTATTAGACGTAGGAGAACCATCAGTTGTGAAATTTACTGGTAGCCAAGTTTTCCTCCCTGCCCTACCACATATAATTATGCCTTAATTGTAGCTACTGGCTGTGGCACAAAGCTCATGCATATAAACAAGTCCCAGAATGTGCTGCAAAAAATACACTGTATGGGAGGCATTAGCAGGAAGACAATCAGGAGCTGGATTTGTGTTCCCACATGGAAAGCTGCGGGTGGTATAAAGAGCTCTGTATCCATATGGCTAGTTATGTGTAATATCTTTGTAATGACATTAGTACCCCACCATTGCTTTTTCTGGCACATTTCTAGCCTTGAGTCATTTGGATTGATAGTTACCAAACTGTGGTTTGCAGACCACTGGTGGTCCATGAGCTTATGGTAAGTGGTCCACAGCTGGGCTGCAGAACCATACTGAGCAGCTTTCAGTCGTGTTTTCAATTAAAAGTGTGATGATATAGGGTACATGAGAGGGTCTTAACATTAATGGTGGTCCCATTACCCTAAAAGTTTGGACATGCTGGCTTAAACAACCACGCAGATCAACAGTCTATTTGTGTTTTGTTGTTTGAAGTTAAATGTTACAGCATGCCCTCTCCTTTCATGTGTTAGGAGCCGCATTGCCTGCTCTGCTTGTCAGTTTTAAAAACAAAAATATCACGAAGTAATGACAAATAATGCTTAGTTTCCAGTTTATGATTTATTTAGGTCAGCATTTCATATATTTTACTGTAGTCACATATCAGAAGTATTTTTCCAAAAACTTGCAGTATTGTAAGAGAAAAACAAGACGTGTTTTTCATGTTTCATTCACTGAAGTAGAAGTTAGGCACATGGGAGGTTAGAGCTGAGTAGCGGAGAGACTTTGGAGAGACAGTCATTGCAGTCTGTTCCCAAAGACAAGACGAGATGAGATGAGATGAGATGAGTAAATAAGGAGATTAACTGTATTTTCTTGGGGAAGTTCTGTTGGTCCTCTTGTTGCTTCATTAGGTTAAAAACTGGGAAGTTCTCTAAAAGGGGAAAGTACCTCAGTTTAGGCTGGAAATTTAGGATTAGGCAAAGGAAAGAGTGTGTTCATAAGGTTGGTTTGATCTTTACAATCTTTGGCTAGAGGCCTACACCTTTTAAAGAAAACTGTTTACACGTTTGTCAGCTAGCAAGTAGGAGCAGCCCAAGGCTATATAAAGGGCAGTTCCCCACCATACCTGGAGCCAGGCTTCAGGAGCACCACAGAAACATTATGGAGAAGACACCTGTGGCCATATTTTAGCCAGCAGGACTGGATTTAGGTGGGACAGGCTCCCTTATTGCTTGACCTTTCCACATTGGGTTTCCAAATGTTACCGCAGCAGAAATTCCTGTTGAGTTCCCTGTGTGCTCCAGGGAATGGTAACTTTCAGCCTCATTGAGCAGTGCCACTTTGGATGAGTGCACCCCATCCATGGCAGACAGCAGGATGTGCTGAGGACAGGGACATGTTAAAAATCCCTCTCTTCTCTGAGTGCGATCCTGGAGAAACTTTCCAGCTCGTTTGTGGTCCTCGGCTTAGAAACTCTTGTGAAAACTGTTTTCTCTGAGAACAGCATGGCTCAGCTCCATCCAGGTGGAGTCAGTCATGGTATGACTGCAGAGATGCTGCAGGACACGGCCTGACTGCATCATGTGTCTCACGGCATAGATCTTATGATAAAGAAAGGAGGGAAAGGAGTATACCCATGCTTGCTTTTGGTGGTTACAACAGCTGTCCATCATTCAAAACCATGGGTCCCCTCAAACAGCAGCCCCTTAGTCACCAGCTCCAGACTATTCTGGACCAGGCAAGTGACATTGCTCTTTGGGAAACTGCAGGGAAGAATTCAAGATGCATTGGAGGAGAGGAAGAATACAAACATGACCTTTTAGTTCAGGGCACAGGGCATTTAGCTGGGAAGGAAGTGGCCTGGCTTCTCCTCTCTGCTCCCAGAGCTGTTTTCGTGTCTTATCCAAAGTCTGGTAACATTACAGAGTGACTCCTGGGAGCAGGGACAGGACCTATGGTTCCTTCTGCCCACAAACTTCCGACCTCATCTTGCCTTCTTTGACTTGTTGAGCCATGTGGTCCTGATCCCCTGCTGAATGTGGGTCAGGGTGAGTTCCTACCAGGTCCAGGTATCCTGTTTCCCAGACAAATTATTTTCACTGCTGAAATGTAACATGCAGGAGAGCAACATCTCTGCCGTTGTCACCTCTAAGAAAGCAGAATTGTGTGTATAAGTGGCTGATACTGCTGGCTGATGATCTCAGAGCAAAGCTGGTACCCTCAACCTGAACCTCTAAACTTGTTTAGGAGGAGTAAAAGACCAATTTTGGCACCTCACTTAAGTTCAGGTGTCAGTGAAAAGCCCAGCTGCTTCCTCTGGTAAGACTATGCATAGCCAGGACTATGCAATATCTCTGTGAAGCAATCCAACCTCAAACTCAAGTCATTTGCCACTGCAGTAAAACAGATTGTTCAAATAAATTTAACAAGCACTGTCCTAGAAATAAGTTGGGTTTTGTGCTTTCCCCCTTCCTACTGGAATATTCTTCTTTCTCTGTTAGGACTTCTTTGAAATTTCCAGCCTAAATTTCTTCCTTGCCATTCTGTGCCCGTGTGTTCTTGGACGAGCTTTTCTAGTTCACTTTACTAGCTCTGCTCCTTCTCTGATTTTGGTATGCTTTTCTGTGTTTATAGAGAGCAATCACAGCTTTTCTTCATGAATGTTTGCTTCAGGCTAACCCAGACTGTTCTAACAGTCTCTTGTAAGGCAGGCATTCCTCTCCTCTGTTTTCTCCCTAGCTACTCTAGCTTAAGTTCATTTTTATTGAAAATAGGTATTTAAAAAAAAAGTACATATCAAATACTGTTCCTCACAAAAAATCCTTTATCTGTTCCAGGCAAATCCTGGAATATCAGATATATTCTGTACTCACAGAAACATGTGTCCTTGTATATGCCATGAGACACCCCTCGCTGCCTCACCATGATGGCAAGGATACGCATCAGTCATTCTGCTCTGGTGTTCTCAAATTACGGTCCCTTATTTTCTGACAAATACTCTTCTTAGTTCCCAAAGCACATAGCTTTGCACTGTATTCTGTAGATTTCATCCTGCTTCTGCTTCTCCGGCCCCCAGGTTCATCCAGCTCTCCCTTTCCTGCTCCTGCCAGCTGATCGAGACTTCTGCCCCCAAGCCACCAACCAGGCTGAACCAGGGACAGAGGATTTATAGCAGCACCTTCCTGTGATAAGAGTGATATGTCCTTATGATACTAGCATTTGGGGATGGTAAAGCAAGGCAGTATGAAATCAGTTTATAGGGAGTCCCCGTGCAGACTAATATCCTGTTTTAATTTGGTCTGAACCAGAATGCTCTTTGGATCACCAAGAAGATGATGGGTTGGCCAAAACACAGTGGTTTTCTTGCTGGATCCAAATCACTTTGCAACTTTTAAACTCCCAGAGATCAGAGGATTTCAGTTTTCAGTTAGGCACAAGTTCTATCACAGTTACAAGAGCTCCAGGTGTTTGAGCAGTAGTTAACTCCACATTTGATCTATTATTATTATAATTTATTGTGACCTATATTGCCTCAGCTCTGTAAGTACAAGTACCATTGTGCAAGGCACAGGTAATCAGATTTGTTTCCAAGTGGTGAGATAAATATTTGAAAAATACCTAGAGAAAGTTTATGGTGAGATTTTAATCTCTCTCTTATTCAGAAAGTGCGAGGTTTACAATTTTTGTTTCAGGTAAGCACCTGCCCTGTGCGTGCTGCCTGATACTGCTTCTTGGCAGAAGGGGCTGAAATGGTAAAACTCAGACCAGAAACAGCAAAACTGGAAGCTGAAACAGTGCAACTCAATGCCTATTTTGGCTGAACCTTACAGGTGTATTTTAAGAGAACACAGAATTTTGTCTCTTTTTTTTTTTTTTTTTTTTTTTTCATGCCATTATCTTTACCTCTCCCACAATCAAAATACCGACTTGTTCTATGAAGAAACAATTATTTTTATTGTACAACTGGCTTTTATTCAGAGCTCCTGAGACCTACAGGAAGCAGATCAAAACAATGCTGCTCTGCGGAGAGCTCATAAGACGCGGTGACAAGACTGCGTTCAGGCTGGCTCCCTACCCACAGCGCTGTGCGGGCATCACAAATCAAGTTTTACATTGCCTTTTGATGTCAGTCAAACTAAACAACGCAGTCTGGGTTACATCACGTCAGAGGTGATTTCACAATTCTGTTTCTTATTTAGATATGCAATATGATTCTGGGACTTGGGAGGCGGATAGGAGGACTGCCTGGAAAAAATAAAATGTATTAAAACACATCTTGATACAATTCTCTGGTAATGGTTTTCTGGATGCAAATATCAAACAACTTCAAAACCAGGAAATCAAACAGTGAAAAACAGACCTGCAGAAGGCACACAACAGAGAAAACCCTGATGGCTGGAGGACTGGTCCTCACTACTTGCATCTCAGCTCCTGAAGTTGCTTATGGGAAGTGTCTCCTGTGCAGAGCTCCTCTGTGCATACAGGACAATTTGTGATGATTCCTGTGGTCCCTGGGATCCTTTCTACTGGGTGATGACCCTGGTACCTTGTTAATATATCTCTATCACTTATAACTTCCCAGCCTCCTGTTCTTGTCTTACGTTGCCCTGTTGTATTCCCAGAAATGAAACGTAAATGAATTCTTAGTCTGAAATGTAGAAACATCTGAAAATGACCTCGTAAAAGGTGGGCCCTGTGAATAGCTCATGTCAAAAAAACCCAAGAGGATAAAAAGAAGCTGCATGGGATCATAGGTGTTAAGATCTGACCACCGCTACCAGTAATGGAAAGCACTTCCTGTGACACAAGCCATCGGATTACAATCCATATAATCATCGCCTATTTTAATGATTGTCAAACACTCTGGCAAACAATTTTGGCTATTTCAATGCAATAAAACGATCTAAAGTTACTTAATTAATTCATTTTTCCAAAGGGACAAATTCAAGCTGTAATTCATACTTCCATGAGAGAACATATATCTCAAAGCTGTAGAAACCCAAAGTGCTTTGAACCAGGTAAAGTCCATTTAGGAGTCCCATGTTGAGGATGATGATGAAAACATTGTAAATGGGTTACTCACTCACTTCCTTTAACCCTTCCTTTAAGGGTTAGTAGGAAGTGAAGACCTTGGAGATACGTTAGGATCTGACAGAGAGAAAATGCCCAGAGGAATTGGGATGGTGTTCCTATGATCGCTCAAAGCAACTGTGGTAGTTACTGACCTTTATCGTATTTGGTCTGTATCAAGAACTACTCTGCTACATCATTCCATCTCCTGCCTGGCTGATTTCTCCTTGTTTCAGAGATAACATAGATTGTTTGCCTCGTACATCTTACTTCCCTGCCTGTCTGCAAGGGAAAACCAGCCCCTGCTGCCTTGGCACCTGTCATCTTGGTTTGTCATCATGGAGACTCTTCCAGTGGCTATACCCAGTACAAACAGTATCTTCAGAGGGAGGTTCTTGGGTTTCAAAGTAGTTGCTTTGGCCACAGATTCAAGGTGAGATGTGAATTCCTTGTTACTCTCTGCAGTGAGGATTGTAATGTCAAGATTCAACTCTTAAAGCTGGTGAGGGGTGAGACTGATGAGGGAATCTATTTGAATCACACCTCACACAGGGAGTTTTATTGGTGGGATTGGTAGATTGGAAGGGCTTGAATTTGTGATGTTAATTGCTCTCTTTAAAAATGGATTAATTTCTGAATACAGATACTTCCTTTTGTGGCAGCTATTCTTGCAGGCTTATTGCCTGATCTCCTGTGCATTGGAGAGGCTCTGTTGACTTTCCTCCCTGTGACTTGAAGTAAAACTCAATTGGGATAAGTCCCACTGTCGTGACAGGATTTAGCTCACCTTTGTCCTATGTTCCTGCATACCCGTTGCCCTTGGCTGCATCCTGCTCTCCCCAACAGGCTTCCTACAAATTCCTCTCTGTGTGGTTATGTATACCCCCATCAGAAACTGGGCTGGATGCAGGGTTTTCATTTTGTAGTAATATGGGAAACAACTGTATCTAGTGGGATGAGACCTTGCCAAGTGACATTATAGATCTGCACAAGGGTCTGAGAATTTCTTCCAAGATTTCCTTTCTATGAAATTGAGTTTACTCCAGGCTGTGAGACACCATCTGTAAACCGCATGGATCACAGGGGGGATAAAATGCACATTGTCTGGGGTTGGCTTTGCTGCAGACCATGTCACACAACTGTGGGGTTGAAGATACCTCATCAGTGATGACAAACTACAGAGGTTACAGTTGTTCCCCATTATATCTGCCATGTGATACGGTCCCTGTTCTCTGTGGCTCAGCGGGCTGCTCCTACAGCTGTGGCTTGAGCAACTCATGGTCACTAATTGGTGGAAAACAGAGTCAGGCAGCTCAGCAGGGTGCTGAGGGAGCACAGCTCCTCGTCCAACCCCGTGCTGTGCAACGTGGCCTCAGGCTCCTGGGACGGGGTCCTGCTGTGCTGTCTTCCCTCACCATGCAGCTCATTGCCACATCTCCTAACAATCACTTCATCCATAGAGTGAGGCTGGTCTGAAAGCCATCCTTCTCTGCCAGGAGTTCTAAGAACTTGAAAATACATGATGGTGGACATCCAGAAACTAGCACTTTTGATGGTGGTTGCCCCCCTTGACCGGGTGTGTGTGTGAGCATCCTTGCTCTGGACTTTACAGCATCATCCTGTGCCACAGCACTGTTGCGATCCCTGATTTTTTACACTTTGGAAACTGAGGCAAACAAAGGCCGAGTAAATAGACCAGTGCTACACAGCGAGCCTGTGGCAGAGCTGGGAACCGAAGGCAGACTTTCTGACTCCCTGTCCTGGGCTTTAGCTACCCACTGAGCTCTGACGTGGGACGAAGTGAATCTCACCAGAGACATCAGATAACCACAGTTTAATTTGGTTTCTCTGTGCTCCATACCCTGGGGAGATAGCAGCCCTCTGGCCACGAAAGGCAAGTTATTGAGAGATTTACTGTTAATTCCTCCTTATGAGGTCCATCTTGTTATGTTTGGAGTTGCCATAGGTTTCTGTTTGTTTTGTCTGTTTTTTTGCGTGTGGGGCTTGTGTATTTTATTAAGCCCTTGGCTAGTATCTTGTGCATGTTTAAGATTTTATAAGGGTTTCTTTTGAGGTTATTCATTATAGCTTTCAAAGGTGGCCTATTCTGCAGGCTTGCTATTGAATGCCAATCTTTGATAGAGTGGTGTCTTACACAGGAGAGAAGACCGTTTCTCATACACCCATAATTAGTGTCCCCAAAGGGTTCCCCAGCTGCTTTTCATAGCTCTACACTCACATTGACCTTGGACTTTGAATGCTCCATGGCTTATTGAAGTACAGCCATCGGAGACATAGACTGTGAGAAAAATCTCCTTTTATTTTCATCACTTAAAAAGCAAAGCCATCCAAGAGATACCTTGATAGTACTTTGTATTTTTGGATCTGACATTGATCTGCTGGAGACCACAGGGAAGAGAGTTGACCTCTTTGCCTCATCTGACTTTTTTCTCTGCATCGTCTGCTAGCGCTGAGGCAGTGGAAGGATTTTGGTGACCTTAGTTATTGCTCTAATACTTTTAATGTTATTAAGCTTTGGTACTTATATCTTTAAAATTCCGTTACAGACACACTGCAAAATTAATTAGGTTGGGGAACAGATTTAGTGTGTGTAGAATATTCCATGAGAAAGAGAAAACGGCTACTTTTTTAGTACAGTATGTATTTTTAAATTCAAGTTGTAGTATAATGCACTAGAAATTTGCAACTATTTTTTCTTTAATCTACTTCATATTAAGCATGGAGCACGTGTTTGCTGGTTTATTTAAATTCTGGAGAAACTATTTCTATTATTTCACTCCATATATAGAAGCAAGAGCATCGTTTCCATCAGCAGATTCCCTTCCCCTGGGAAATGCTGAATTTTATTCTAAGTGAAATTAATAAGATTTTTTAAAAAATAAACCTTACTTAAAAGAAAATTATTTGATAACAGCCATGGAGAGTTTAATATTTTCTCTAAGCCTGAATAGAGACCCAGAGTTCTAAGAATTAGTGCCTGATAATTTTTCAGCTGCCTCCCCCTTGTGGTAAGTCAGAAAAATCTCTTTTCATGGAAATTTTGAAAAGCTGCATAAAGCTCAGCACTTGAGCACTTGCATTTCAACAGATTTTTTATTATTATTATTTTTCAGAGGAGGACTATGTACAGGTTCTAAAATGCTGAAGAAATGTGAGTTAAAGGCAAGAACATATCAGCTTTTTCCAGGAACCAAAACCCCAAGTCAACTGAAATAAAAGAGCATAGATACCTCAAAGAACTTTACGTAACAAGTGCAATTCGCTTAAGGCTTTTTCCGTCTCTCAAAACTATGCTTTTGACTTTCTCTCTCCCCTCCCACTCCAAGCAGGCCTGAAGGCTGCAGCAGAAACTTTTCAATTCTTTTTTTTTGTGTGCCAGGTGTCCAGGGAGCAGGGCAAGGACTCACTCCTGAGCTCTGGAGCTCCTGGCCTTCCTTGTCTCTCTCCGGAGTCATTCGTCTGTTGTTGTACATGGGCTGCAAACACTGACCCATAGGCTTGGTGTTTTTTTCACACTGATATGGAATCTAAAATTTTCACTACAGCTCTGAAGAGGAAAGATTTGGCAGCCACATTGAATAACAGTCAGCACAAGAGAGAAATGAACATTTCCTCCACAGGAATCTCAAGGAAGAAAGATGCAAAGCCATATTCCGCCAGGTAATGTGTAACCTCAAACACGGTGTTTTGCAATCAAACGAGGTAAGGCTGTCTTAAGCACATCTGTATCATACACAGAGAGCAGCCTCTTAATGATGGAGTGACCAGCCACTGTGCCTGAGACCATCATTTTCCCTGAGCTCACTGTCCTTCTAGTCTGTAAAGGTCTTCTGTTGTGCCTAAGACCCTCCCGGTTCTCTAAAAAGACAGAGTATTTCTTCATTTCCTCTGCAACATGATCTGCTGAAGTGTAGGATGGACTTGAAAGGACAAAGCCAAAAGGAGTAGAATGGCCTTTGCAGTTAAGGCTGTAGATGGGGATTTAAGAGAAATGGACTAATTTCCTGGTTTTACTACAAATTGTGCCTGGTGGGGTGGAAGCTGCTCATATACTCTGAGCTTTCCATGCCTTGTGTGCTAACCAGAGAAAAGGGCCTTTCCTTTCCTTCATCCTTTATGTCTTTACCACTTAAATGGAAAGTCTCTGGGATGAGAAACTTCCTTCTGCATTAAATATCTACAGCAAGCTAAAGAAGGTCCCTGGTGGGGCTGGGGCGTGCAGGGACTCCCATAATGCTAATAATAATTTGGATGCATTTAAAAATTGGACCGCTATCCAGAATTCTGCCCTACCTCGCTGCTAATGTTCCCACAACCAGCGACAGGCTATCATAGCTAACACCCCTTGGCCTCATCCTTCCAGATGTGTCCCTACTTTCAGGACACAATATTTATCATCATTGACAATACAAAATGGCCTATAGCCACCAGGTGTCCCCCTTCTCCATCGTTTGGAGGAGACCTGGACCATCTGCCTGAAACCCATCTTTTACTGTAAATTTGAAACGAAGTGCTGCTTTTAATTCTGGCCTCGAGTGATGGGCTCTCCCTTCCTCCCTTGAAGCTACGCAGAGGTGGCAAAGGTGGCCTTTAGCAGGGCCCTTAGCATCATTCTGCTATGAGAACAACAGAGTTTAATGTACCATCCCAAACTCATACCCCACAGAGCCAGAACATTAGTTGCAGCATGCTAAGAGGCATATAGACTTTCAAAATGCTGAAAGTCTGATTCTTTACCCTAAAGAGGTGCATTTTGTTTGTGAATCGGCCAGCCTGTCATGCTGCAGTCTGAAGATACAGTTTTTGAGAAGCGGTGAGGGTACAGCTTTTCGAGCATTTCAGTGCTTGTGGTTGTTTACAACCACAGTTCGGAGGATTTAATTCTGCCTCGATCTATGCAAGGGTTTCTGGGATTTGTTTCTTTTAGCACAAAAAAAATCCACCCCAGCTTTCTATCTGAGCACAATTCTTTAATTAAAAACAGAGGGAGGAAAAAGCAAAATAACTCAAACTAGCAATTCACCCACAGGGCCTAATGTGCTTGTATTGTTTTGCTCCTGATTATCAGAGCACAGTCCTGGGTGATGTGCAGACTCAGGTCTTCCTTTGGCCTCTTGCACAGATTCTTTTGGAATTTCTCTGACTCAGGTGAGGTGAGGTGCTGAGCCTGGGTTTCTGAAAAGCCAGACCCAGTAGTGCACGAGAGCGAATCTCCTCACTTAACACATCTTTTCCTCTTTAAAAGAGGCTTGCAAATGGTTTGCTGTCAGCAAAATTAAATTATGTGTAAGCTTGAAAAATTTCTGATGAGCTTCAAGCAAATGTTTTGGCAATTGCAATGGACATAACGTGTACGCTGAGGGCTGCAGGATTTTCAGAGAACAGGAGGAGGAAGGATGTTCAGGGTGCAGGGGAAAGGCCTCTGGCAACAGGCTATACCTATCTCATTTACCACTTGAGGGCACTGTAGAAATGAAAAATAATAAGGAGTGGGCTTTGGGAACTAGGATAAAAAGAGTGGTTTGTGGAGGAAAGTGTGAAAAAAATATGGAAGAGGGTGGGCAGCAGACTCAGCACATGCTGATAGAATGAGAGGGTAATGAAGAAGAGAGACAACTTAAGAGACCAGAGATAGAGTGCTCCCTGTATTAACTGAAATGCAGTATTTTTGGGGTGATGTTTTATTCTAGCTTTCAGAATAACAACAATCATGTTAACATCCATGAACACTGAGGCATTTAAATCAGTGGGATGTTTTTCTTCCATATTTTAACATGACTTTTTGTGTGTCCAGGGCAGATAAATCTACTTCTTGGGATATAGATGTTTTGGGTTTGTTTTTGTGTTTTTTTTTTTTTCCCTGCTAATCTACAGAACGATAGGTCAGTCATGCCTATTCCCTACTGTTTCTTTGAGTGGTGAGGTCTAGAGTGAGACTAATTATATGTTATCCCAGCAAGGTCTGAGGCAAGCAGGAGGCAGGCAGGCAGTCATCTGAGCTCCCTCTACAGTCGGTGAGAGAACATGAGATTTTGAAGATGTGTTTAACCCTAAGGAAACAAGGCTGTTAGCTCGAACTTTGCACATTTAGTTAGCACTTTGCCCAGTGTTAACTGCAAGAATTCAAACCAATATGAATTCAAACCAATATTCAAACCAATATGAGTCATATTTACTAGATATTTGCAAGTAACTGTATGGTAGGTCTCCTGACTGGTATAAGTGTAGTATCTTCTGGTCATAAGACAGGTGTTCATACTTGTGTAATGCACAAATTGGGATTAGTAATGGGAAAATCAGAGCAGAATTTTTCTACAGGTCACACTAAGTTTGATGCCTGCAGTAGAGAGCTCTTATGACAAAATTTATATGGTAGACATGACTAGAATGTCTTTTTGAAACTTCTGTTAATGCAGAGGGCTTCGGTATAAAAAAAAATATTTTATTATTCCTTCAGAAATTACAAATAAAAATAAACTCCAACATAGTAAATACTCAGAGGATAGAAATAAAATCCTATTTCATGAAGTTCATGAAGATATATTCATTCAAATATTTCATTTGTCATAAGATATAAACAGTAGGGCTAGAAACAGTAACTAAATTCTTTATAGTCCATCTCCCCACACACCTATAAATTAAAAAAAAAACAACAACAGAGTGAAGACAAATTATATATTGGATTAGAATGAAAAAAAAAATAAATAGGGGCATTCTGTTTTTCATGAAGTTTTTATTGTATTAATCCTGGAATTATACTGGAAAACAGAAAGGATGAAGCCATGATCTCACTGAAATCAAATCTAGTATTTTACTTACTGTGAAGTTATCCCGCTAGTCTCGGGCATCCAGCTGATGAGGCTGACAATGGTCTCCTTACATAGTCAGGGAAGGCAAAAAAGAGACATATTTGCAGTATGCCATTGACTGCTGCATTAGACAAATTCAAAGGAGATTCAAAGCAAGAAGCACGTTGCTATAATGAAATCCTAGCGATAAAACAGTCCTGGAAGTAGGTACAAACATTTTTACTGGGTATCTGTGCTGCAGGGGATAACACTGGCTATCACCAACATCACTTAGCCTACCAGTTGCTAACATCAAAAGCTGTTAAATTAAGTGAATAAATAAGTTAGAGAAAAAGGTTGTTAACCAACTTATTTTTAGGACAGTCCTTGATTGGTACTAGCAAAGGAAAGGTAAATTTGTTAAGAGAGTATGGGATGAACAAGTCAACGAGTGTATTTTGTGCCACTGTGGACCCATACGTTGAATTTCACATGATAATCCCTGAACTGCTCACTTGGGAATCCTGGGTGACCTGAAAATAAATTACTGACATTTGAATAATTTAATTTTGCTCAATCTGAATAATTTAACTTTGCTTGTTTGGGAAAATCAGAGGCCTAAAGCAGGAAAGTTCAGGATTTTAGCACTGGAGTTTACTTATACAAATGTCACATTTGACACACCACTGTTGTATTTTAATTAAATTGATGTCATGACCTTCTGCAGGAACATGCTGAAATTGGCTCAAAGTCTAGGCTAGCAATTGTCCACATTAAAATAAAACAATTGAATACAACAAAACTGATACTAGACAAAAAGCTGTATCAACTGAGTCGAGGTAAAAATAGCCACTGAATTAGCTACTTATATAGTCTAAAAAGATGGTGGAGAACTTTTGCTCCTTTTCTTCCAGAGGAAATATTTGTGTTCCTTTCCAAAAGATACTTTTTCTGCTGAAATACTGCAACACAAGACATTGAGATTGCAAGAGTTCGGGTTTTAACAAAAATAGCTAATAAGGATTTGAACACTGTAGCACTTTTCTTTTGTGAAGGTTATAGTGCTCATAACAATGCAACTCCCTTCTCACTAAATGGGTTGAAGACATGGAGATCACACAGGGCAGCATCAAGGAAGGTTGGAGGCATCTTGAGACTGAATGCACTGAAATGGAGACCACAGTTTAAAGCGTTGGGGAAATGTCTACAGACAAAAGGGGTTACTGGAGTTGGAATTGAGCTCACATGCCACAGTGCACCCAGTCTTCTTTTCAAAGTGATGGACCAACCACAAGAAGTATCTCAGCAGGAAGCTGGGTTTATGTCTCTGAAAATATAGGAAATTAAATTCCTTCCTTTGGAGGGGAAAAAACCACAAACTTAAGAGTAGTGAGTGATCTTAATGTGCAAGGGATCATGGGTTCATATCCCAGACAAGTTCTTCAACTTGCCTGCAAAGGGGAAGATACCTACTGAAGAGCTTCTCTCTGGTACCTGTGCTTTGCTTGTAAGATCCAATAAAAAGAAAATATAAGGCATTCTGTGAACATCCGGATAATGTGAAGGGAAAGCAGAAGGATAAAGGGAAAGCAATGCAACAATGGTGAACTGATGCACAAGTATAAATGACTTTGGGTGTAAAAGGAGTAGATGAACTGTCAAAATAAAGTGGTTGAATCAACCATTTTGCTTCCTAGGAAACCAGTGGTTGACCGCATTCCTCTCTAGTTGCACCTGGCTCAGGATTAGTGGAGTCTTATTAATCCAAACACTGCTTAAATTTGTCCAGACAGTCAACTGCTGCATTGCTCAGTGGTTGACGCATCTCTTGAAAATCAAAGTGCATGAAATATGCAAGATGATCCTGAGAGATACTCAATAGCTCACATTCCATTAGAAAAGTATGGCACAAACAAGCCTGATTCTTCTGCGGATGTCGGGTGGTAGATAGAGATGTGGAGTGAAAGTAGTTTTAAATAATCGATCTTCCTCCTTTCCTAGATTCTGGCATGCTCCTTAATGACTCCTCAGCCACATAGATGAGTCCTGGCCTTGGGCTCTCCGGTACTTGGCATTTCCTAGCACATAAGGGTGCTGGGCTGCAACACCAGGAAAAACTTTACGCGCTGTCTACATGAGAGGGTCATGGACCTGCCGGAGCAGGTCCAGAGAAGGGCCTCAAAAATGATCAGAGGGCTGGAGCACCTCTTCTATGAGGACAGGCTGCGAGAGTTGTGGATGTTCAGCCTGGAGAAGTCTCTTGGGAGATCTTATAGCAGCCTTTCAGTACTTAAAGGGGACAAATGTTTTAGCAGGGCCTGTTGCAATAGGACAAGGGGTAATGGTTTTAAACTAAAAGAGGGTAGATTTAGGCTAGATACAAGGAAGACATTTTTTCAGTGAGGGTGGTGAAGCACAGGAACAGGTAGCCAAGAGAGATGGTAGATGCCCCATCCCTGTAAACATTCAAGGTCAAGTTGGATGGGGCTCTGATCAGTGTGATCTAGTTGAAGATGTCCCTGCACATTGCAGGAAGGGATGGGACTAGATGACCTTTAGAGGTCCCTTCCAACCCAAACTATGCGATGATTATATGATTAGGAATTCACCAGTGCAAGGGCAGGGAGCGTGCATGTAAACATTGAGCATGTGCCTGATGAAGGACTAGTCTTGTTCCAGCTGTTTGAACAACACAAAGCAGACAGGGAACAATGGTAACGATAGGAATCACTAGGGAAATCTATCACAGACACAGCTAGGAGGGAAAGCCATGCTAGAGTCCAGGTGAGGAACCAAGATCTAACTAACCTTAAGTGAACCAGTATGGGTTTTAGCACTGGCCCTCATACTTTTAAGGGTGACTTAGAAGTTACTAAAAGAACTTCAGTTGTTGATGCTTGCCTGCAAGTTAACTTTATGTTGGGCTCCATTGGCTAAAATGGGCATTTATATATCTACACATAGACACCAAACTTACGAGACTTACCCTATAGCTGAATTCCACCCTTTGTGTATCTCAGGAATTGCTGAACTGGAGGATGTTGGCTCCTCCAGAGGAGGAGGACACTGGGCCAAATATGCTGAGATTTGGACTTTTGCCTTTTTTTCTCTAGAGAGGGTTGTGTCCTACAATCTAGCAGAAGCAGGGTCACAGGCTGCTTCTATGAGACAGAAATGCTGCAAGAGATGATTAAACACTTCATCAGTACTTCAGACTCAAACCCAACCTCCAGATCACATAATTATTCCTCCTCACCACCGCTGTTTCAGGGCACACTGCATTCAAACCTCTTTATTTACATCACCCTGTCTCCCAGGCTATTTTACTCTGAAAGAAACCTCCCTTCCAATGTGTGCCTCACAAATCGGTTACCCAAGACAGTGCATACCCTTTAGGGCAGCAATTAGGTTGATGTATGCTAAGAACATTACAAGACAGGGACTTTTGATTTTAAGAAGTCTGTAGTTCCTTTTTTCTTACCATTGCTTTTAGCTGTTAAAAGTTGGTAGTGTAAGAAAAACAACTTTAGAAGAAAAGATTTTGAACCATATTAATTTTATTTACTTAGTAAAGTTATATTACAATATATACAGTTTCTATTTACATATACACCTTTCTAAGAAGTGAAGCACCATATGATACAGTTAGTTTTTTAGAGGAATTTACATAAATTTTATTTTTGCATCCAAATAGTTATATCTACACACACATATTGTTCTCCTAAGATGCTGCCTTCAGTGGGTTTTGAATTAGACTGCTAGTGATGTCACCAAAGAGAAATTTAATTGCTGTCAGCTACCAATCTGCTATGCTTCAGGATAGGAGATCTTAGCTATGCCATCTCAGGGGCTATGTGCAAACTTAATCCTCAGAGAAATTCTGAAAGATAGAAGATATTTTACAAGACACAAGAATGCAACACTTTCATCAGTAAGATTCTTACTGTTATCAGAAACAGAGTTTCATTAGAATGGAAAAAGAACACTGCTTAGGTGTTTATACACATTATGCAAAGTAAAGTGAAGAACATGGAAGGCTAAGTGATATGGTATTATGCATTCCCCAGGGAATCCGTTTACCCTTAAAGAACCCAGTCCTGCAGCTACTGAAGCTCATGGCATGATCTCCTTAACTCAAGGAGAAAGAAGAGCTGTTTGCTCCGTAACCTTCATGCCACCGTCAAGAAAAAAAGAAGGCTCTGTCCAAGGTACAAAATTTCCTTCCAGCGAATAAAAGACATTTGGAAGGGGAAAATGTAAGATGAGGTATTTAATAAACTACAGGAAAAAAGAAAGCGCCTAGAGTGTTTTGAAAAACATCTTAGATATTTTACATATGCAACTGTTACATTCACCTGATTGTGGGTCAAGTTTTGTATAAACTATTTATACCTTTTGTGCTACCTAATTCATGCTTTTCATATTTTTGCTTCACTAGATGTCGGATCTAACAGTGGGAAGAAAGCATTGTTATTCTGAGGGCAGTTATTATGACAGACACAGGTGTTGATCAACATCATTGGCTTTTTTAGGACTTTGCCCTGAGGACAGCGGAACTCAACTTGAATCGTTTTGGTGTTGTGTGGGGTACAGCATCGCCCATCACTGCAGAGGCCACAGTAACGAGGTTTGTAGGTGTGCACACTTGTGCAGTTCTTGTATTCAAACCGAACAGCTTTCAGGGACTTCTTTGTTCGGATACACTTCTTCCCTTTCTAAGAAATATATGAAAGGCATTAGATACATCATTGCACAAGACAGAAAGCAGTTAAAAATTGATATGCAAGGTTATAGGCCTACTCTGAAAACTTAAATCTGTTGTCTCTGCTTGTTCAACAGCAATAAGATTCTTCAGCTACTTCAGTAGTCACTTACAGGTAACTCCTGCAAGATCCGGCCTCCGACACCAGTGTTTTATTGGGCTAGCAATAAAAGACAAATAACACCCACTCTGGTCATCTGAGACAACCCAAACCAACATTGATTATGAAACTATACTGGAAAACTTCTCAGGCTAGTGTAGTTCCATCAGAGAATCACCAAGTTACAGGTCTAGATACAGGGGAAGAAAAGAGGGCTAAAACAAACCTCAAAAATCATTGCCCATTTTTGTGACCCAAGGCAGAAAGAGCTTCATCCACGTTATTCCTAACAGATGATTGTCTAACTTGTCCTTGGTAGTCTTCAGTGACAGAGACTCCACATCTGCCCCAGACAATCCTAACGGTTCTCTATTCTTACTGCTGGGATTGTTTTCACTTGTGTTAATTCTTCTACAGTCTATTTCTTGTGGTATCCCCCATGGACTCAGAACAGGCTGCAATATCTGAAAACAGTTATGAGACTGCATCTCCATTGTCTGGCATTCAGGAAAAGTTCAGTTCAGTCGTGTTTTCTAGACCTCTGATCATTCTTGCCAACCTCCCCAATTCTTTCCAAATGTTTCATATAATTTTCAAACACAGTATTGTGTTTTGAAACTGCATGGAGTATTCAGCAAAGGCTTTATCAATGCTTTCCAACACTCAGAACATACATGAAGTGATAGTTCTCTTACCTAGGTACATATTATTCTTTCTGACAGTAACACTTGTACAAGGTGTGGAAACAGCAAAAATGTAACTTCCTTTAGATACACATTTATTGCACCTGAAGTGTCAGTGAAGCGACACTAAAGTATACATAAAGGTGGTACAATTGTATTTGTGGGAGAAGTTTGACTGTATGAGCTGTCAAAATGGTCTGCACATGCAATATGCCTGATCAGCTTGGGATGGCTCAAATTATCATAGGGGGTTGGAAAGGACCTTTAAAGGCCATCTAGTCCTGCAATGAGCAGACACATCTTCCACTAGGTAGCTCAGAGCCCTGATCAAGCTGACCTTGAATGTTTCCAGAGACGGGGCATCTGTCACCTCTCTGGGCAATGACTTCCAGTCCTTCACCACCCTCATTGTAAAAAAATTTCTCCTTATATCTAGTCTGAATCTACTCTTGTTTAGTTTTAAACCATTGCCCCGTGGCCTATTGCAACAGGCCCTGGTAAGAAATCTCTTTCTAAGTTCCCTTTAGATACTGAAAGGCCGCAATAAGGTCTCCCTGGAGCCTTCTCTTCTCCAGGCTGAACAACCCCAGCTCTCTCAGCCTGTCCTCACAGGAGCAATGTTCCAGCCCCCTGATCATTTTCACAGCCCTATGGATTCACCAGAGGGGTGCAGAGGGGTAGAATCACCTCTCCGGACCTGCTGGAGGTGCAGCACAGAGCCACTAAGTGAACACAGCAAGTCTTACGCTTTCCAAAAGCACTGGGCTTGCTGCACGTACATAGTCTAAAAGCTACACTTGTATCTGGAGCATTCTAGACCGTAACATTGCAACCTTGGAATTACAGCTGAAGAGACCCTACTCCCCCGCCACTCTTCGGAGCGTACCTTATCAGATGGCTCTTCATTTTCACATGGTCTTATCATACAAAGCCGTGTCTGCTTCACCATCTCACACTGTTGATTTCTGTTGGTAACACGCATGGAAAAGCCCATTCCACAGCTTTTGGAACAAGCACTCCATTCTGTTGTTTGCTCAATACAATTGGCGCTTGAATCCAACACATCGATCCCGAGTGTGGCCTCTTGTCTGTAGGCTGGAGACAAAACCCCACAGAACTGCATTATAAGAAAAACTCATGTGAAAACCCAGTATCTAATTGAGCTCTACAACATCTAGGAAAAAACATGTGAGACAAAAAAAAGAGACCAAAAATCCATGCTTTCAACAGAATTCAGGAATTGTAAAAGCTGCCTTTTTAGGAGTCCTGCATGACAACTTCCTGCATCTAAAAATACAGGAAGGTGCATACCAGTGTAATCATCAAAGCATTTAGATTCAGTTCACTCAAGTCCACAGCTGGAAGAATTAATGCCAAGTTTTTACCAGTTTAGCTAACAGATCTTTGTTCCTCACTCTTTCCAATGGAAATACATCAGAAATCTGTTCTAAAGCTACATCATAAAAATATTTATATTAGATATCACTTGAGAGAGGTTGAATGATTTATCTAAACTAATAAAGAGCACGGAAGTAAAGTCCTTTACTCTGAGATTCATAGTTACCCAATCTTGTCAGTTATTGACAGATTACAGCCAGGGTGATGATGGGGAAGGAGGAAGTAAGTAAGTAATTTCCAGGAGTTATCACAGCTGCTCAAAGCCATAACCGACTCTGATCCTCGTCCTGCCCTCATGGCAGTGATAAACTGTGTTATGCAAATATTGCTAACTGTATAATTTGGTTCAGCGCTTATCACAGGAGTCAACAGACTGAGGCAACACGGCTGAGCTGTCAGTTACAGTTCCTGCTGTTAAGCTCCTCTACAACAGCATTTTGCCTTTCACATGGTAAAGCTCCATAAAAGTGGCCTCCCTCGAGGGATGCCCAATGCTGGACAGAATACAGATAATCCACCTGTAGGCATTTTACACGTTAGCCTGCCACTGTTGAACAAGTCAAGGTAAAGGAAAAATAGTAGAAAGGTAGCAAGCTTTTTATTCATACCTTATGTGCCTTACAACTGACACTTCATAGCACTCTGACAAGTTATTAGAGCTTTTCTTCCTGGATCTTTCCTTGCTTGCTTTTCAAATGGATTAGCTGTGTTTCAGCATAACTAACTGCTTAAGAGCACAAAGAGCAGTGACTGGAAGAGAATGCTGTGCCCTCAACTCTCAGTATAAGTGGTTTCTGAAAACTCATCTTGAACTAATAGTCTAATTTAAAGAGGATGGTGACATGATTCAGTAAGAAATCAGGGAAAAATATAACATAGCTTTATTTTTTCAATCACAAAAGCAGTTTATAAGTTCTGCACTTTGGAATGGGACCTTTTTTTTTTTTTCAGATCGACTCACTACGTTTGTAACCACTGCTTCTCCAAGTACTTTGTAATGCTTTCATGCCAACAACAATGATGAGAGCTTTAGCATAGACAGGCAGAGATTTCTTGGCACTTTAGCTACCACGCTGACCACTTGTATTAGATGGGGAATTAAAGGGGACAAAAGTGTCTTGTAGTCTAAGCTGTTAGAATAGTATTTATGATGCAACACAGTCTTGCAGAGCAACTAGTAATATTGTAGCTTTGATCTGAGGGTGGAAATAATATTTGGGGGATTATGAGCTTCCCCTTGTTTTATTCCACTCACTGAACTATCCTGTACCAGATAAACAGTAATTTCAGAACTGGGAACTAACTCAAGTTAATGACCTTTTAAAACTGATAGGCATATTCATCCTCAGAATATCTTTTCTTTTACCTATTGAACTCTGCTTTTATTCATAGCCACTGGTATACGTAACTCGTGACTCTAGATGAGAAAAAAGAGCAGAAAAAAACATCACACAAAGCAATGTCTCTTAGCTTTGGCAACCCCATGGATATTTCCAGTATGATATCACCTCCTTCCTCAGAACGACTGCAATAATTAGTTTTAGTTTCCTCACCAGCCATAGCAAAGCCTCCCAAAATCACTTCATCTTTGGGGTCACAGATCCACTTCTCGCAGCACTCTCCAGGGACTTCCACCTTCCTAGGGAAGGGGCAGTCAGGGCCGGGGAGCAGCAGGTCCAGGTTACAGCGGGGCAGGCAGCCGATCTGGCCGTCTCGGCAGGTGCACTGGTACTTGCAGCTGGGCTGGAAGGTTTCCCCGTTGCGGTAAATCATCCCATCAAACACGCAGTTGTCTCCCTCCAGCACTAGCGAGAAAAGCCAATGGATTCCACTCAGGCAGAGGGGACCCGTCCACCAAGGCTTCCCTCCCAGTCCCGGAGCCGGCCACACTTGACACCCCTCCAGCAGCAACCAGAGAGCCCTCGGCCTGATGAGGCGCCGCTTATCCCCGAGGGGAGGTGGGAAACAGCGGGACAGCGACAGTTTCCAGTCTCCCCTCCGCCCGGGAAAGGGCTGCCTCCGGCCGTCTGGTCCCCCCGTCACCCCCGGGTCCCCTCGTCTCTCCAACATACCCATGCAGATGCCGGCGGCCCCAGCGGCCTCCTCGGGTCCGCGGTCGCAGTAGAGGCCACTGCTCTCGTCGCAGGGCAGCAGCGGGGAGCAGCTCTCTCCGCGCTGCCGGGCGCAGACCAGGCAGCAGGAGCATCCGTCCAGCACGGCCGGCACCCCCGGGGCGCAGCGCGGCGGCTGGGCCGGGCAGCGCCCGCCGCAGGCCCGGGGACAGCCCGGCTCCCGGCCGCTCACCTGCGGGGACAAAGCAGCCCCCCAGGGGCCGGGTCACGGCGCCGACCCGGGCCCGGGCTCCCCACCACCGCCCCGCCGGGCGCCCCGCACTTGCCTGGCAGAGCCGGAACAGGAGGAGGAGCAGCAGGGCGGGCAGACCCTGCCCGCCGCTCGTCGCCATGGTCCCGCTGCGCCGCTGGGCTCTGGCGGCAGAGCCATTGCAGCCGCTTATATAGAGGCCGCCGGGGACCCCCCTCCACTGGAGGGGCAGAGCGGGCCGGAGGCGGGGAGCTGGAGCCGGGCCGGGCGCTCCGCTCCCCCCGCGCCTCTCGCCACCTGCCCCAGCCCAGCCCGGCCCGGCTGCGGGCGGTGCCAGGCGGGACCCCTCTCCCCCTGTGGCCTTCCCGGGCCCCTGAGGTGAGGGTCTCCCCCGGTCGGGGCTGACCCGTCCCCTACAGCATTCTCCTGGAGAAGCTGGAGAATCATCCCATAGGTAAGTGTAGAATCAAAGAATCATAGAATGTTTAGAGTTGGAAGGGACCTTAAAGATCATCCACTTCCAACCCCCCTGCCATGGGCAGGGACACCTCCCACTAGACCAGGTTGCTCAAAGCCCCATCCAGCCTGGCCTTGAACACTTCCAGGGATGGGGCAGCCACAACTTCTCTGGGCAACCTGTTCCAGTGCCTCACCACTCTCACAGGAAAAAATTTCTTCCTAATACCTAATCTAAATCTCCCCTTTTCCAGTTTAAAACCATTACCCCTTGTCCTATTGCTACACTCCCTGACAGAGTCCCTCTCCAGCTCTCCTGAAGCTCATTTCAGACACTGGAAGGCTGCTGTAAGGTCTCCCCGGAGCCTTCTCTTCTCCAGGCTGAACAGTCCCAGCTCTCTCAGCCTGTACTCTCCACTGGGTAAAAAACTGGCCAAATGGCCATGCCCAGAGATTTGATTAATGGGGTGAATTCCAGTAGGTGGCCAGTCACCAGTGGTGTCCCACGGGGCTCAGTTCTAGGGCCAGGCTTGTTTAATGTCTTTATTGATGGTCTATCCTGATCCAAGGGGATTGAGTGCACCCCCACTAAGTTTGCAGATGATGCCAAACTAGGTGGGAGTGTTGATCTGCTTGAGGGTAGGAAAGCTCCACAGAGGGACCTGGAGAAGTTGGATCAATGGGCCAAGGCCAATGGGATGAGGTTTAATAGGGCTAACTGCTGGGTCCTGTGTTTCGGTCACAACAACCCCAAGCAGCGCTACAAACTTGGGGAAGAGTGGCTGGAGAGCTGCCTAGAAGAAAAAGACCCGGACAGCTGACTTAACATGAACCAGCAGTGTGCCTGGGTGGCCAAGAAGGCCAACAGCATCCTGGCCTGTATCAGGAAGAGCGTGGCCAGCAGAAGTAGGGAAGCGATGGTGCCTCTGTACTCAGCACTGGTGAGGACCCACCTTGGGTACTGTGTCCAGTTCTGGGCCCCTCACTACAAGAAGGACATTGAAGTGGTGGAATATGTCTAGAGGAGAGCCACCAAGCTGGTGAGGTGTCTAGAGATCAAATCATATGAGGAGAGGCTGAGGGAACTGGGCATGTTTAGTTTGGAGAAGAGGAGGCTGAGAGGAGGCCTCATTGCCCTCTACAGCTACCTGAAAGGAGGTTGTAGAGAGGTGGGTGTTGGCCTCTTCTCCCAAGTCTATAATAACAGGGCCAGAGGAAATGGTCTGAAGTTGCAGCAGGGGACATGTAGATATTGGGAAGAATTACTTTATTGAAAGGGTGGCCAGGCTCTGTAGGGTGGTGGAGTCACCGTCCCTGGAGGTATTTAAGAAACATGTAGATGTGGCACTACAGGGCGTGCTCTAGTGGCTGAGATTGTTGGGTGATTTGTTTTGTGGGGTGGGGTTTGGTTTTTTGTGGTTTTGGTTTTGGTTTTTGGTTCTTGGTTTTTTTTTTGGCGTGTGTTTGGTTGGACTCAATGATCTCAGAGGTCCCTTCCAACCATGAAAATTCTGTGATTCTGGCTGCCACCCTCAGCCATCCCCACAGCACCCCTAACCCACCCTGCTGGCCTATGGGCAGCTTCCACATGAGATAGAAATTGTAGGGAGGCACCACAGCCCAGTCTGTTGCTAAGGGACTATGCCATGGGCTCTGGCATAGCCCCCATGGGAGTTTGAGACTGGCTACCGCACACACAAGCGCCTCTTGGGGCTGCTTCTGGCCCTGACCCGAGGCCTCCTGAGCTTTGCAGGGGTTCAGGAGGCCTCAAATGGGACCACGAAGATGAGGGGCTGTGTGGTGATCCCAGAATGGTAGGGGTTGGAAGGGACCTTCAGATATCATCTAGTCCAGGATCACCCAGAGCAGGTTGGACAGGAACACATCCAGGGAGAATTTGAATGTCTCCAGAGGAGACTCCACCACCTCTCTGGATAGCCTGTTCCAGTTCTCTGGCATCTTCAAAGTAAAGTTTTTCATCATGTTGAGGTGGAATTTCCTGTGTTCCAGTTTGTGCCTATTGCATCTTGTCCTGTCACTGGACACCACTGAGAAGAGTCTGACCTCATCTTCTTGACGCCTGCCCTTTAGATGTTTATAAGCATCAATAAATTCCCCTCTCAGTCTTTTCTTCTCCAGACTAAACACATCCAGGTCTCTCAGCCTTTCCTCATCAGAAAATTGCTTTATTCCCTTGATCACCTTTGTAGCCCTCCGCTGCACGCTCTCCAGTAGTTCCCAGTTCTTCTTGAGCTGGGGACCCCAGAACTGGACCCAGTACTCCAGATAATAGCCTCACCAGGTCAGAGTAGAGGGGGAGAATGACCTCCCTGGACCTGCTGGCTACACTCTTTTTAGTGTGCTCCTCAGTAAACTCTTCAGTTTCAAGTCATGGACACTGTTCAGTACCAGAGGGGCGCGGGTAGGACACAGACATTGCAGAGGGAGCACCATGAAGCTCCTGTGATGACCTGACAGGTAGCAGACTCCCCAGTTCTTGCATGGCCTGTGCAACTGTGGGAGATGCAGAGCTGACATGTCAGGCCTCAGGAATGTTTTGGAGAAGTAACTCCAGTGCTCCAGTGCTATACAGTTATTTTAGTGTGTGCAGGATGGATTTAGGCCAAGTGTAAGGGAGACTAAATCTGTTAACGGGTTTTACTTGTCAGGAATTGCCTTCTGCCCAAGGCAGGCCTTCTTGGGTCTTGCTAGTGTACAAATATTCTCCATCCCTGGTTGTCGGGCAGATAATATGCAGTGGATTCTGTTGTGGCTTGTTAAAGAGAAAATATTTGAAAAATAAACAAAAGTTGTAGACAGACTAGTGAAAACAGGATGCCTTTTGAGCTTAAGGCATGACACAAGTGGTACTCATGAATTTACAAGGCTGCTGTAGCTCTAAGCCAAAGAAAGACTCAGCATAAAAACAAATCACTAGATACAAGTTTTGTTTTGGATTGAAGTCACCATTCATTTCTTGATGCTGAATGGCAACAGTGGGGTTTTTGGAAAAGCCTGACATTCTGGCCAAAGTAGACTTCACCAGTCACATATTGGCCCTTCATATTCACAAACAGCAGGACCAGGCAAGGGGAACATTGGGTTGTTCAGACCTTATTAGCAGCTTGGGCATGGGTTTGGGGTTATTTCAGTCACCTGCTGCCTTTCAGGATATTTCGCTTTTCGCTTTCTTTATCCTTTTTTTTTTTTTTTTTTTTTTTTTTTTTTTTTCCTCTTTTTTTTTTTTTTCCTTTTTTTTTTTTTTTTTTTTTTCCTATTTTTTTCCCCGTTGCTTATTTGCTTCTTGCTTCTGATTTAGGTAGTCAGTGCAAAGCCACTTTTTGCAGTGCTTTCCTTGTGAGCAGAATGACCAATGCTCTTGGCCAGGCATAAAGATTGGTTAAAGAGAAGGAAGACCGATGCTGTAGTTTTCCCAGAAGTAGGACTGTAAGCCAGAGGGGCATATACAAGATCTGGTTTTGCCTGTCCCTCTGTATGTGGATCTGATGAGATTCTCAGTGCCAATAATCCTTCTCAGCCACTGAAAGTTACCTTCCCTTTCAAGGAGATTACTTCATACCACTTTTAAATATATTCAGGTCTATGAGAAAAGTTTCACAACATAAAGCTGCAGAGGTAATAAAAAAAAATGAAAAGAATATTTACCAGTGTACCTTGTTTGGGAAAAATAACTGGTTTACGTGTATTTAATTAATTTATTAAGTCCCTGTTTGTTTATAAAATGCCAGCTATGCAAACAAGGTGATGCTGCAGTTTAGTACAGTAGGGTCAAATACCTTTTCCTGGACATTTCAGTCCCTCCAAAGCATGTATAGTTTGGAATCCATTGGAACTACCAGTTCTAGGATGTTACTTCATCTTCCTAACAGTGAATCTTTTTGTCTGTTCTTGCTTTACAACTTTTTTTAAGGGTCACATACTTTTCTTATTGCATGGAAGTACCCTTTGTTAGTCCTCGCAGAGTAAAATGATGATCAGGTGGAGAGGTTTCTTGCTGGCTTAGCTGACAATGAATAGCATTTATTCATGATATAAAATTAGTAGGTACAAATAAATATTTTAGTTTCTCTGAGTTTGCTTTTTTAAAAGATCTGTATTTAAGTGAATTAATATTTGGATTGCCACCTTGGCTGCTGTTGCAAAGATTAATTCCTCCTAATATGTAAAGAAATTAACCTCTGCTCTTCACTCTGCAGGAAGACAGAGTTGGAGAACAATGTCGAGAGGTGCGAATTCAGAGACAGAGTCCAGCAGCAAGATCCCAAGATTAAGAATATACTTAAGGGCTTTCCTGCACCAGGGTCGCAGGCAATAAAAGTGTTTCGTGGTACTCAGTAAGAGGAAAACCATAATTTGTGATTTTTGACCATTAGGGACATAACCTGTTTAGGTATCTAAAAGGCTAACTAGGGGCTGTGGAGGAGAACAAACACTGAAGTGTTCTCTAATCTTGTCTTTAAAATTCACCTTCCAATTGCTGCGAGTGCTTGAGGAAGCCAAGTAATGTGTTTCATGCTGCACTTAAGCACTGCCAAGGCAGAAAGTGCTTTCCAGGTGTCTTTTCTTTCTGGAAGGGATGAAACTTTGTGCTTAACTGCAGAGACCAAAGTCTGCAGCAGCTGGTAAGGACCAATATCAGCCTTTGCAGCGGAAGATTTCTCATTCTGGATTCCGTGTCTGCCTTGGGCTATACCTCTGGTGTGGTTGTCTGGGCATGATCTTTATTCAGACCTTTACCTCCTACGAGATAATAACCCTAATTGTGTCACTTTTACCCATCTTGATTACTTTTACACCACCAGCTGCATGTTTTACCATCAAAACACTAAGGGAAGCTGTATCTAAAGGACTGGAAGCAGAAGTTGCAAATAAAACTGGCTTAACTTTTAGTGGATTTCTAGTTGTTAATCCTATTCCTATCCAGAGCTGTCTAAGTAAGCATCAGGCATTAAGAAAAAGTCATGTATTCATTTTAAGATCCCTCTCTTTAAAGCCAACCTTCTGTCCAGCCTCCTGTGAAGGCCACTGCTTCACAACAAGCAGCCCCACAGAATTACTCTTCCATAGCTTGTGTATAGCAGGTGATGCAATTTTTAGAGAATAAAATTGTCACAAATGCCACATCCTTTTCTTTCTCTTTCTGCTCTTTTGTCCTGTAATTTTTTACTGATACAAGTGTGAGGTGGGTGATTCATCCCTCTCCGTGCACTGTCTCATAAATTTATGCCCATTTTAGTAGTCTATCTTACAAATCACAATACTTTTCTTAAATACATATTGCAATTTTGTTTTTTTAGCTAGCCCTTCTCAGCCTAGATGACAGCTGTAAATTCCTAACATCTTTTGGGGCTGCTAATATTGCACATAACTTAACAAAACAGAACAAACAAACAAAAAGTATGAGCACCCCAGTAAATTCATAGTATCAGTGATGTTATCAACTTTCCATACACATGGACATATCCATAGCAAGCCATTAGACTTGGTAACAAACTCCAGTGGTTCCTCCCTCTAAGTATGGGAGCAGCATAAGAGGTTCTCCAACTACAGATGAAATGGCTGTAACTAACCCAGTCCTATCTGTCTGAGCTGGTAGAGATGCCGGAATGAGATTTATGAGTTGTGAATTGTGTTGCTTGCTTGGATGTGGTGGGAACCTAAACTAATATTTAGGGTCATCGTGATGGTTATTGTCACCTAGCTTGACTTCAGTATGCTCTGAGTTATGTACCACAGACATTGTGGTTCAGAAGAGATCTATCTGAGGTTCGAGTGAACTCTCCTACAGTTGTCTCTGCTTATATGACTAGTCTGTGTAAGTACTGTGGAGTTTTGAAGTTGCTGTTTGACTTTGTAAGTTTTTAGCCTTCTGCCTCCAAGACTTCCATACACGCTACAAGAAGAGCTAATCGAGACATGAACATTTAATTGGGCTTCTGAGTTCATCCTCAACATTTAGGGCTTGAATACTGATGAATGGTGTAATTAATCTTGAAAATGGTACCTGAAGTACAAATATGAAACTCGGGTGCTGGCGACATTACTTCTGATGTTGGTGTTAATGAACTTTTTTATTTCTCATAGAGCTATTGAGAAGATTGTTTCCTATGAAAATCCATGCAAATTTGTGAATGATCCCAACAGCTTTAGAGCAAGACTCAGTGTTTCCTATTCATAGTAGGATGTGTGTTCCCATCAGGCAGCAGAACTGTGTTCTTAAAAGAGGTTCTGTATTTTGATGTGTATCTCCTTTTCAGCAGGATCAAGTGGACAGCATCAATACCCAGAAGATGCCCTGAGTACTGAACTAGAAAGATTCTGAGAAAGAAAATAGACCTGAACCAAAAAAGGCTAGTCCACTTGAAAACTGCCAAAGGAACAGTAGTAGTTCACTGTGAGTAGGGCAATCTGTTTCTGAAAAGATCTGTTCATGCTGAGACAATTTACTGGTAACCCTGTTGTGTATGTCACGATAGGGATGAAGAACATACTGCTGGCCACTGGTGACCAGTAAGGTCTTGTGTGCTGACTAGACCAGGCCAGTGAATTTTCCCCAGTAGTGCATGGACCAAACCCAGTGACTTATCTCTTCAAAAGACATTCTGCATCAGCTGAAAGATGGATATTCCAGGAAAGTAGCTGGTTTGTTCAGTAATAAATACTGTTAACTGTGTTATATACTTAATTATTTTAAGTAGGATTTAGGGTGTAATTATTTTTAATGGCAGTATTATCAGAATCAGTCTCCCAGACTTAACCATGGTTGTGTTTTTGAGTTGAGATTAAAAATAAATTATCCTTTCACTGATAGAAGAGTTCTTATATATTTTATTTTGTAGACTGTTTCCTGTGGTGTTTTACAATTCCATTGAGCCTATGCAATGATGCCATTAGTTTTGCAATACTTAAGAGTTGTGCAAGTGACAGTAATTTGGATTTAATTTTCTTGAGATACGCCTCATGTGTCATCCAAAAAGAACAGTTTTGGCAAAATAAAAATTTGGGAAAAATGTGTTGGAAGAAAATATTTTAGAGAGTTTTTAAAGAAATATTTTACATGCAATTGAAGAAAAATTTGGAATGAAATAGCATTTAATTTAAAATTGAAACATCATTTAGAAAATGTCAGGGTTAATTATGAGGAGTTGCTTCATTACTTTTGACTCAGACAATTCTATGTGCTCAAAAGAATTTCACAAAATGTTCCAGTTAATTCCAATCTGCATGTTCCACCAAAAAAATCCCCCCGATTTCTTTCCTCCAGACCTGTTTCAGCTATAGAACCTACTGGGAATACTTATAGCACAAGTCACTAGGTGAAGTTACTACATATGGCTTTGTTGTTTTACGGCACATCAGAGGAATTTTGAATTTCTAAGAAAGCTGATACTTTTATTTTCTCATTTATAGTTGGTTCTAATATCTGAAAAACTATGGTGAATAACAAGAACATTTATCCTTCGTGGTCAGAGGAGTACAGGTGGAGGTGTTTGCTGCGGTTTCTTGTGGGCTATGATTTTTAGAAAAGAGAGCCAAGATGTCGGGAACCGCCCGGGAAGACATGCAGCCGACTCAATATGAGTGATAAAGCAAGCTTCGGTGTTTATTCGGATAGATCAGATATTTATACACTTATTGTAAATTATGCCTACTTGTCACACACTGATTGGCTAGGCTTCTAAAGATTACATGTTCATACACCTCCTACTTGCACTTTCTGCTTCAAGGTTCTCCAACATTCCAGAAGGGCACTCTCCCTCTCTCCTTGTTTATCATTCTCACAGGGTCTGTGTGACCTTGGCTCTTCTTCCTTGTCAGCATAACTTGCAATTCTTACTGAGGCCTACTGTGGCTAAAATCCTACTTATGCTAAACACTTAGGCTAACAAGAGGATTGCTTGTACAATGCTTTGGTGGATCCATGGCCCTGCTCCTGCAGCCGTTTTGCAACACCAAGAAGCACAAACATGGTACCCATACTGCTACAAAGAGTGCAAACAGTAGGGTAGGAATGGCTCATGTTCATGCTGTTCAGGACTATGGTTCTTTAGAGCAGAAACTCCTTGTACACACTGTCTTTTAAGTTTTCATCCCCCGGGATTCTCTGTACTCATATGGCCATAAAACGTAACTACTATTTTGAGGAGGGGAGAATGACTGGACAAAGTGCTTGAAGTAACATAAAGGCTGTGCTGCAGCTCACCAAAATGATGTTTTCTTGTGAGGAATCTGAAGGTAGGTGCAGCATACCATGAGCAGTGATATGGATCCCGCTCCCGCTCAGGGTGCCAGTACGTGTAGGAATTCAGTAACTCATGTTCTGTAGTGCTGATTTCTGCTACGTTGGAAAGCAAAGAGATGAGACTTGTGTCAGGAAAGGGCCATTAATATTTGCTCTCAAAGGACTTTGCTTATTTAACCACATTTTAAAATTTATTAACCCTGAATGTATAATTATGCTTTCTATCTGAAATTACCAGATTGACGTGACTGAGAATCTAATGTGGATCCATTTCACTGCATTTACTGATAATGGAAAAACAGAATTGGGAGACTTTTCCTTTCTATATTCCCCAAGTGACACTCATTTTGTTGCAGAGAGCCAATAAGGTCTTTGAGTAACATATCACCTAATTTTTACTTCAGGAGCTTCAGTAAGAAGTACGTGAACAGGTCATGTGGAACATATGGCTCTTCCTGGATGGAACAGCTGTTAGGTGGTTGCCCCTCGGATAGCTTTTGAGAATAAGAATACCTGTGCGAGTAATGGCAGGAAGGGGCTGGAGATTTGAAGACCGTAATGATGGTAAAATGGGTGTTCTGCAATCAGAAAGTTAGCTCAGCAGAGTGGGGTTTCCTCTTTAAAGTATTTTCCTCTAAAGAGTAGCTGTTCTTCAGGGCATGCCTGAGAGAAAGGGGTATGGCTAATGAGATCCTAATTCAGCTAATTGACAGTTCCTGACCTTTCCAAGTAAATGTGGTTACCAAATGGCATGATTTGTGCCTGTTTCCCATATCCTTGTTGGTCTCTGCCAAGTGCTGAATAATCTGGCCATAAGTAGTGAAAACATATTTTATAGTTTTCATTTCATTTTCCAATATGCTTTTGTCATATTCTTTTGTGGCCATAACTGAAAAAGGAAAAAACTTGGGTGAATAAACAAAAACTTACAGTGTGTCCTGGGAACGAGCAGTTCCAGAGGTTTCGACCTGGGACAGCTCTGAAGTGGAAACTGTAAATTACAGAGAATGTGAGGAGAGGAAAACAAATGAAGTACAACTAAATTGGACCCTCTTCACTTAAGGACTTTATATAATCTCTGTCGTTGCTTTGTGCCACAGGTGTAGAGGCATTCTCGGAAGTAATTCTTACCATTTAATGTTTTTAAGGTTAAAACTGTCTTTTGCTCCTAGAGCAAATGACTAGCCAGTGAAACGAGAGGACAAGAATGGGCTCCCTGCAGAGGGATGCCCCAGAGCAAGCTGCCTGCCTGACCCACTGTGTGGCGGCTGCATTCTGCGAGGGGCCCCAGGGGTGTGTGGCAGCCAGCCTGGCTCAGAGCAAGGAGGGCAGGGACACTGAGTCCGCATGAAGAGGGTTGTATGGGGACATACCTGGCATGAGGGATTGCTTTCTTCTAGCTGGAATAACTTTGAAGCCAGTACATTTCAGTTCAGATATAAGCATCTATCATTTATCTCGGCTGTTAATATATCTACATTTTTTTCATCATCTGTTCTGAGTTGCTGCATTGCTTGCAAGTAACACATTTTGGGCTGGCAAGCTGGATGCCCTTCCAGGGAACTGTTTCCAGCCATAGTTCCTGGACCAATTCTCTGATCTTCCCAAAATCTCCTTACTGTTTCCATAAGTTAGGGCTTAAAAATACTCGCAAGGAAATACTGAAATTTTGGTCTTGTTGTGATAGCCAAGCCTTTACTGCTGGCACTACAAAGAGATTTTTTCTTCTTTAGACAGCCATATGATATCAGCACTGCATACCATCTAACTACATGTACCAATTCTCGCCAAAGGAAACATACTGAATTGAGCTTCCTCCACCCTGAGGAGTCACAGCGTCCAAGCACTTTATCAGCCATCCAGCAAAGAAATCGAAGACATGAGAGATGGAAGAAGTGATTGTTCATTTAATCTCCTTTTTTCTGTTTTTACTGGTCGGCTTGCCAGGGAGATAGATACTCTATTAAAAGGAGTGGTCCACATATTCTCTTCACTTTTAAGTTGCCTCATTGTAAAAACAACATTTAAAAATAAAGTTTAAAAATACTTGTAGACCGAAAATGTTATTGTGTCATTGTTTAGCCAAGCTGAAATAATTTAATACTTTCAATATTCCTTGTAAGTGATCCATTCAAGCTTTTTTTTCCTGTGTTTCTCTAAATTCTATCCAGGTTTTCCTACTGAAATCCATAGGGCAGAAAAATTCTATTCAAACCAACATGCTACTTTTTCTACATCAAAGCCAGGGTTTTGCTAGTAGAGAGTGCTTTAACATGGTTTATTCCCTTTCCCCATTTTCTTTTCTTTGGTCCCTCTAAAAACTTCCAGGATAGACTCCCTCTGTTTTCCCTTTTGTGGGAATGGAAGCTGGATATAAATTCAAATAACTTTTGTTTTAACCCGCACGCTTTTTCCTTAGGACACTCATGCTTGCAGATACATATGTTTTTAAATTCGAAATAAGATCAATGCAAATATTCCCTGAGGATAGCAGAACATTTGCTTGTCCTGTAAACATTCCCAAATTCGAGAATTCTATGCATCAAATTTGGGTTTACTTTTCAGTCTTCTCTTCAAAGAAGAGATTTGGTAGGTCCTGGAGGAGAAGCCGTCCTGTCCCACAGGAAAAGGGAAGCTCCATTCCTGGGCAGGGGTCAGTCTCATAGTACATACCGTACACCACTGTGGCTGTTGCAGCTGGGTAGCGGTGGCAGAGAGGACAGTGTAGCTACTAGGGAGAAATTCCAGCCTGGCTGGTTATTTCATAAGTTCAGTTCTAGATGTGGTGTGACACGAAGCTCCAGGGCAGTGTTTCTAATTTCAAACTTCAAAAATTTAGCAAGGCTAATGGACTGTACAGGTGGTAGCCACCTGAGCTGGCACATAATGCTGGGTCTTGTGAGAATTTAGCAAGTTCTTGAAGAAGTTGGCTTAAAAATCACGGTAGCCTAACAGAATAAGTGTGAAACACACAAACCTGTCTTTTTGGAACTCTACCGCCTCAACATGTTTGCAGAGGCACGAGGAGTAAGATATAGCACTTCTGAAATCAAACATCATCCCATTTGCTTAATGAGTTTGTTAACAGATAGCTATAAAAAATTGAAAAATGTTAAGCAAATAAGAATGTGAAGTTTTCTAGATTATTACTGCACATAGAGGCGAATTTTGTGATGTTCTGGAAGTGTTACCAGCTGAGAGTCCACGCAGCCGAGGAAGTAGATAGAAAAACATCCCTGATACTGTAGAAAATTACATGCATTGATTTGCATTGCTGTCACATTACTTTGTTTCACGATTTTTTAATCTTTGTGTGAAATATTGACGTGAAAATGTGCAGAATGCTGGAAACCCTGCATTAGTATTCATACATGTGTGAATTCATGGGCACTTGCACTAAAATCATGTCTTTCTGCTACATTGAAAACATCTCAAGGCTGGTCATGTAATGTACAAAGCAGCTAGAACTTGTATGGTGATGTGCAAACAATGCTTAGAAAAACCTCAGAACAGGAGTCCTATTGTGAGTATCAGTGATTGGCTGAGATTATGAGTAAGTCTTATATTGCTAAGAAAAAAAGGAGATCTCCAAATAAATGTTAACAGGACGGTAATCTGATGACTTCATACATCTGTAATAGGTGAGTTTGGGTTGAAGATCTTAGACCCATGCCAAGTACTGTACTGGACATCCTGTGGCAGGTTTTTTTTGGAAGAAATTAGGGGCTCTAAAGTGTAGATGGTGTCACAAGATCCGAGAAAGGAAAATCATGCCCTATATATCAAACTAGATCGTTGGCAGCTGCTTTCTGTACCATCCCACTGCCATAATTAAATGTTGGTTCAGAACTCGATCCATAGGGATGTAGACTTCACTGCAGTGATCTGAATGCAGGTTTCCTTGCTCTTAGGAAAATGTGAAACTTCAGATTCAGTAATGGATGATACTGTTTGTCCTGAATAGCTGTTGACTTTGGTGAATGATGGTTCTTCAACAAACATAAATCCAGATGAAAGCCAAAATATTACAGCAGTTGCCAGGGTGAAAAGTGAGAGATGGTGATGTGAGGAAAATGTGTTTGGATGCAGCGGAGAAGAGAGTACGTTCATGATCAATACTCAGGCTTCAATGCATGAAGTCTTTACGTGGAGCAAGCGTAACTACATAGCTACTGTGGTGCAGCACCAGCCTACTGCGAGCACAGCTGATCAGGAATTAAGAAACCTGGAGAGGAGGACTGAAACTTTTGGTCAACAAATACTCATTCACTTGTTTAATGAAAGGAAGAGCACCTTTTTCCAGGCCGCTTGCCTTCTGTGCACAACTGGATTTTCCTGTGCAGCAGTCTACAAAAAAACAAACAAAGGGGAGACAGAGGAAGAGAGGATAGTAAAGCAAAGCTCTGATCCGCTTCCTTTATTTTCATTGCTCTGCTCTTTAATCTCTGGAGCTGCTCGTGTAGGTGTTAACAAGACTGGCAAGGGCCTTTGGTGTGTCCTGCCTACTGACACTCCTTCATCCTTCAGTAGTATTGCCAGTCAATTAGAAATGGCTGTGAAGTTCTTTTAGTTCATAAAAATTTCCAGAAATATTTGCTCTGGTGTAGCTTTTCAGCTGCAATGCTGCGCAGACAGCGGGCTGGGTATGTGAAGTCCGTGGCTAAAGAACTATGCTTTAAAGTCTCTACGCACAAGTTTGTTCCACTTGCCAAGAAGAGAGGAAAATTTTTATAAGCTGGAAACAGAAATTAAAGGAGGTCAGGGACAAACCAGGAGAAAATAGAAGCTGTAGAAATAGAAGCAGAAAGAGAAACATGTCGTGTTAATAATGAAACTTTTTAATCAGCTGTTACGGCATTCAAACCTTATCTCCAAAAATAGTCATGACGAAGATGGAGGAGAATACTGGGATCTTAGCAAGTTCAGTAAAGTAGATTTTAAAACTTAATGTTTGGCAAAAGTAATTCACTGGTACGGTACATGTGATAATGAATATTTTTTTTATAACACATACTATTGTAGATTCTTAGTATACTGTGTGTTAGGCACAACATGGATACAGAAAAAGACACAAACCCTAATCCTGACATCTTTGGACCTAAAAAAATTAACAAGCTTATTTCATCTTAAGAGGGCATGGATATTAATAGAAGCTGAAAGCAGAAGTTATAGTATCTATGATCATGTTAAATCTTTACTGCAAGACATTCTTAAACTGATGTATTCATCACCTAAGGCTTCATAGCGTAAGATAAAAAAATGTGTGTCCTGCATCATCCAAATGTTATTCACGCAAACATTGCCTCAGAAAGATCAGCTTGTTTTTAACAAATGTTGATTCTTTGTTGAGCAGGTGATCTATTTTCTTCTCCTCTTTTTGGTAAAATGATATGCCCTTTTCCCTGTAACATGATTTCTTGCTTTTCTATTCTTGATTCAGTTTTTTGACTTAAGTTATTTTCGTTTGAGTAATTTGATTGCATCTCCTGTTAACATAATGCAGAATGCTTAATATACATTTAAGAGTGATAGATTTTAATGTAAGGTCTAAATTAAACCTTTAAATCCTTTCTTGTGAACCGAAAGAAGCTTGCAGCATTTTAACAGGACAATGCTTTTCTCAAAACCACGTTTGTCAAAAACAGTCAAGCTAGGCTCTACAGCATTTACTGAAGAGATAGCACTAGTTCCACTGATTAACTGGAAAGATAGTGCCAGGTTGTATGAAAATTAATAGCTGAGATCATGTAAATTTTACATTCAAAAATTAACAAGCCAATTAATAACTAAAATGTCTTCTTTAGTAAATAAGGATTCTACTGGCAATTAAACAGATTACTTACAAAAAGGAGCAATAGAGCAGCAATTTGGAAGAAAAATGTGCAGTCATTTTAGTGTTGTTAATGTTTAACAGAAAAATACAGGTGTTAAGTGTTTCCTGTATGATTAGCAGATGTAATTCAAACCTAAATTTTAGTCTTGTCTGATGGTCTTGCTTAGCTAATTATCATGATTATGAAGGAACATGTTATTGTGTGATGTAGGCAGACCTCTAGTTCAGCATCCAGGGGACAACTAATGATATCACAGGTACCATTAAAATAAATGGTATCATGAGCAGCGGTGTCTGAACAGAGAACAGGGAGCAAAGGAGTGGGAGGTAGATGAAGTAACTAAATATATGGGCTGAGTAGCAGTGAAAATTCTACAGTCTCTCTCATACAGTAATTGTTCAGGAACATTCAAATTATGACTTATAATAAAGGAAGGGAGAAAAGCTCCTCTCATGGATTCTCTTGCTTTTTAATGCAAAGTATTAACATCTCTAAAAACAAAATATTAAAACATTTATGAATGTGTTAAATATGAATGGTGAAACAGCTCATCATCAACCAATGGGTTTGTCTTGCAGAAGTGTGAAAAACAGCTCCCTGGAATGGTTCAAAACCAGTGGCTTGCTTAATCTGTTTCACATTTTAGCTCAGCTTTTAGCCATGGACATGAGAAAGGAGGGATGCAAGTACTCATCCGTCTGTTTTCATAGTGAGTAAGCTCAGTGCTGTTTCACCCAGATGTTTCTCTACTGTGGTATGGGTGGAAAGCTGACAAAGTCTACAAGGTTTCAAAGATTCACAGCTTAATGTCAGCAACCCACTAGCTGAAGTACTAACCTGCCATAACACCACTTGATCTCCTTGGGGAGATTTTACTCACTATCAGATTTTGCTGAATATAGTCCTTCTTGGGTTTCTTGGTCTGTCGTGCCTAGAAAGTGAGCTTTGAATATGTCAAAGAAACAATTAGAGGAGGTGAAACAGTCAGGGATGAAAGCAGTGCAGGAAAAGCCTCAAATTGTCTGAATAGATTTCAGCAGCTCACTATACTGCAAAGATGCCTTTTTATTAGTGAAGACACCTTGTTTCATCACCAACTTGCTCTTGGAGACAAAACAAAGATACTGGAGGATATAGATTTCTAGTCCATATCTCCCCAAATCCAGCAGAATAAGTTAGGACACTGAAGTTGTGTGGCTTTCTTTAAATGTAGACAGTGATCCAAAACTAGATCCACCCGAAGATTTTCACTGCCCCAGAGGGCACACAAAGTAGGTGGGGCTGGAATACTTTGATAGCTTTAAAAAATATCAGTGCTTGACTTCACACAATAGAAATCTTTCTGTGAAATTAAAGAATCTGCTTTTCAAGTAGCAGAACCTTGATGAAGCTATATCTACTTAAAATTTAACCAGATTTAAAGTATCCTGTTTTATAGCAGCTGCCAATTTTTAACAGTCCCAACAGCAAAAGTATAAATACACCATGCTTGACATTGCTTCTGTAGTCCGCAGTTATTGGGGGAAATATTTTTCTTTTTAATGATATTATTTTCTACTTTTTCTCCACATGATTTCCAAAACCCAGAATTCTCTGCTTTAAAGATGGGTGGTTTTAAGGTTCTCATGCCGTAGGTTTCCAAATTAAGCAAGATTTTTCACAACCTGTTTTTTTCTTTCTACCTTTCAGATTTTAACTTTAATGAAATGGATACTTTTCTCAAAGTACTTTTATTAAGTAGTTTCACAGGGGAAGAATGAGTGAAGTATTATTATATCTTACTGTGGATGTTTTGGTTATTCAAATCTCACCCTAAGTTTCAAAGCTGCTGGAAAAACTTAGATATGGAAATCCTCTATAGCAGTTCTGTGGATTTAACACTGCTCCCAGTGAAGTCAGTACTGGTCCTGTGCCCACTTTCAGTGTGAGCACTCAAGCCAATACACCCGAAATTAGCTCAGCCTTGGGAGCTTAACACCATGGTCACCCACATGAAGAAGGAGATCTCTGCATCAGACAAACTTTTTGGAAAACAAAAGGATGAGCTATTTGAGCCAAGAGGAGAGAGGATGAAGAAAGTAAGGAAAAGGAGGTTAAAAATAAGGGAGGACAAAAAGAAGGGCAATGGGGAGAATTAACCTAGTTCATCAGTGGTTTTGCTTAGGTGCAAAGGCTTGGGTGCAGCTGGGAAGTCCTTTCCTGCAGTCAGCATGAAAACGAACTCCAGCACAGGGCTCCATTGAGCATGTCCCTCAGCTGGTTGGCTGACTTGCTTCTGCGTGAGCCAAACCACTGAAGTGTAGCTGAGGGAAAGAAGTGGAGTTGCCAAATATTGGGATGCAGCTGTCTGAGTTTTCCATATAAAAGTCAGCAAAATAGAGATCTACATATTTTGTAAAACTCAAGCCAGTTTCCAAAAGAAGGTCATAGAATTAAAACGAAAACATCCCAAATAATTTACCAGTAATGACTGGTTTGGGCTTTGAAGTTCTTTCTTACCTGACAGATGGTAAGCACGGCACATTGGCTGGTCTGTGGAAAATGTGTGGGGTTTTTTTTGGTTGTTTGTTTGGTTTTTTTTTTTACTTCTCAAGATTCAGTCATTTTGTAATTCTTTGGTTAACTTCATGACCTCTTTTCATGTTTTCTCTTTCATGACTGACATTTCAGTCATTTCATATTTCATTCAAAAATATTGCTTTCCTGCATTCTTTGACTTTCTACTTTTTTTTTTTTTTTTCTTCGTAGCAGTTTGTCTCCACTCCCACTCTGAGTTTTATCCAATACCTGCTGGTGTTAATAGAAAAATATTCCATCAAAATCAGCAGATTTGGGGCAGACTTGTTCTCTAGGGTATTAAATAACAGCAGGTAGAAGGCACATGTGTGGAACACAACTATTAGACCAAGGGGAAAATCCAGACTTTTCCAGACTTCCTGTGATCCTGAGCAAATCACTTAAAATCTTGGCACTCTGAGCTCCTCCATCTCTCATACTAATGATAATTCTCACCAATATAAAGCAATTTTAAGATCTTACAATTAAGAAGTGTTATAGAACTTGTGGGCAATATTATTCCTCCTCAGATTAGTCCCACAGCATGACCTAGGAAACTGAAATCTTCTCAACTCTTTCAGCCTCTGTGGACCACAGAAGACTTTTAAGAAGTTGGTGTGCTGTATTGCTTTTCAGATTAGTCATTATACAATAATTAGCTGGAGTCTAAGCTGTGGGCCTTCCAAAACTTGAAGAACCTCTGCTCTTGGGGAAAGCAGTCTGATACCAGGGAGTGGAAAGAAGTGAGGAGTAATGCTGACCAATGTCCCAGGGTAATATCAGAGAGCAAATTAGGCAAAACAGAAAGACAAAAAAGGGTCATTAGTGGCTTAGAGGCAAGTTATGATGCAACTTCAGGTAAGAAATCAAGGAGTTGCTCTTTTCCCTATGGAAGTGATGGTGGTGTAGAGGTGTATCACACCATAGTGTACAGGGCTGCACCGACTTCCCCAAGATGGCCCTGGAGCTGCAAGGAGTTGATCTCTGGATCAGTCCGCTTTTCAATCTGCTGGAGTTTCTATGTAAACATAGCATCAACTCCTTGTTTCCCCAGCAAAAGGATCTCAATTCAACAAGAAAGCCCCTCATGGATCTTTGGGAGTCCAATTTTTCAGAGTAAGGGAGCATTCTATAATGATATTATCAGAAGGTATTAAAAGAAAAAAGCAAGATCTTGACAAGAGAATGCCAAAATCCCTTTTCTGCTCAAGAGATGTCATTTGAGGCCAGGTGTTGTGCGCAGAGCGATCGAATTCACTCATAAGAGAGAAGGAGTGAAATATTTATTAAGGTGGAACACAGAATTAACAAAATTAGTAGTAAATGTAACATTGTATGTAAGTGTAAATATTTTATGAGATTCAATGCCAAGGTACACTTGTTCCTTTACTGCGTAGAGAACAGGGTCAGACAAGCTGTCAGGGAGACCCTCCTGTTGAGTCACGAGGTTCAGAAAGGACACCCTTGCTTTCCAAACTCCTTCTCAGAGAGAAGTCTAGGTGTGGCTGGATCCAATTTTAGTCCCAGACTTGGTCAATGGTTTATGTCTAAAGGATTATATATGTGCAATCAATCCTTTCTATTACTTAGCTAAAATGTCAAAGGTTAGCATGCTATTAGTCACTTACTGAGAATCTGTTGCTGCAAGGAATCTCTCATCCTTGAGGTGTAACCTTGAGAGGCATCCCTGCCCAAGGGGAGATCCTGATGTGCAGCCTGCTGCCATACAAGAGAGCTCAAAGGGCTCTTGGGCTGTCCACTATTTATAGAGGAAGATAATTGACCTATAGTCATAATAAGATATCTAGGTCTCTACTCCAGGCAGTGTTAAGACTGTTGTCAGCCATCCCCAAAGTCCAGGTACAGTTTGTCACAACCCCCACTGATGGCCATGGTCCAAGCAGGAGCCGGGGTGGGGGTGGAAGGGGAAGAGGGAAGCGAACAGGGAAAGCACACCACCACAAGGGGTTTCCATTGCAGTGCTTTTCCAATAGAATGCCTGGTCAGGGGAAAAATAGGTAAAGTGACTCTCAGCAGGACAGTAAAGTTCTTTTTATTTTCTTTCCCTCTTTTCTTCAGAATGGTTTCTTTCTGTAAGAATGCAAAGTAAAGCCAAAAGTCTCTAAGGTATCTTTTCACCAGACTTCCAATCTGTGATGATGGCTCCAATTGCCAAAATATTTAAAAGGCTTCTGAAAGTCAGACAGTGCAGATATAAAACCCTTTCTAAGGCCTGAAGAACTAGATTATAGTATTTTTATGGAAACCTTTAGAATGGGACCATAAAAAAAGGCAGGGATAAAATCCTGCCTCTTTTACTAAATAATCCCTTTCAGGAAGTCCATTGGAAGTTGCATTTAAAACTATTTTGGCACCTGCCTACAACATTTATCTATTTTTCCTTCAATTTGCTTCTGTCAGTTAAAAAAAAAAAAAAAAGACTTCCCAGTGTCTGAAACTGTACTAGATCCATTAACCTTTGTGTTAATGCAAAACCAGTTTTTGAAGAGCCTTCCATGTTCCTCAGATTTTTAGTGGATCTAATTGAGAATTTTTGGGGTCTTTCAATCTGAAGCTGTGGATATGTGGATAGCAGAGCGAAGGCAGCGTAGGGTTACTGGTTTCCTTTTAGGTGGAACAAGTTTGCAGAGACCTGTTTGATGAAGAGGTTAAGAGTATAAAGAGGGAGACATACTTCTCTTACTGCTTCCCTCATTGCCACACCCAGGCCGTGGGTCTGGATGGTGCTACTCACCTGCTTTGGTTCGTATGCACATCTCAGCCATGTCCTGGCTACATGTAAGAACGATACTTCTGTTCCAGTAAACCCTTTGGCTTGAATGGTAAGGAGACCTGATCCATGCCTGAATACCTGTGGTATTCACCTGACCTGAAATTTAGACAAATGCTAAGAGGTAAATGCTATCTCTCCTTTCAGACAGAGAAGACCAGAAATACCTTTTCTACCTCTTATATCTCTCTAGCCTCTAAGGTGACCTCTCTATTGACCGTGCTCTTCCCTTTCTTCACCAGATTGATCCCAGCACTGACAAACCTATTTTAGTGAAGGGGGAAAAGAAAGACCTTGAACTTAATGAAAGTGAGAGATTGGAAGCCACTGAAGATGAGGATGACTGCAGTTAGGTAAGGCTGAAGATGTAAAAGGGTAAAAAATTTAAAAAAGTTCTGGTTGCATGTTTAGCTCTTCACTGACATTTAACTCTAGAAGGAAGCACATAGGAAATGGGATATAAATTGGCTTGGTTATATATTAATTATAAACCAATAGTACTAGCAAAAGTGCAAACCACAATATATTCATATAGGGACAGTAAAATAACAAGAATAGATTCTATTATGTTAATATTATTAATATTATATAATACATTCATATTGATTTATATGTGTATACACTAATTCTACACAGGGAGCACAATGGCCCTTCCAGTTTGGTGGTTATTAAAGAGAAGGAGGGCTAGCGAAAGATGATACCAAGAAGCTTTGTGTGCTTTCTGCAGTCATTGTAATTTCAAAGATGAGCTGGTAACTAACCCAATACAGAGTAAGGCTTCAGTCTAGAATGAACTTAAAACAAATTAGGGAGTCCTTAGGTGAGCTCGGTGTTCTGAAATCATCTAAACTTGACAAAATTCATGTATGGATGCGTAAAGAGCTTGCTGAAGTAACCTCAGAAAAAGTTAGCAGTTATCTTTGAGAATTCATGGAGATAAGTGCAATACTGGACATGTGAAAAGAGCAACTATAGCAGTTATTTTGGAAAGTGGAGAGCTGGGAAATTCCAGTTAAGCTGAAGTGTTCTAGAACAAACAGATAATTAAAGAAACCATCGGTAGGCATTTGGAAGATAACAAGAGGATGAACAATGTGTTTTTTCAAGGAAAGTTCATATCAAGCTCATCAAATTTCCTTCTATAACGAAGTCATTCTAGATGAGTGAAGCAAAAGATTACATAGGTAAACTCTGAGACAACTTGAATTTATTAATGACAAGCAAGCTAGGAAGATGTAATCTTGCTGAAACTGTTATGCCTATATACAGGACAGGAACCCAAAAGGAAGGTATCAATGTGTTGCGTGAAATCTTCAATATTGGAATAAATTACTTGAGTGATGGAGCAGAGAACTGCAGTGCTATGCTTGCCAAAGATAAGCAGCTAGGAGAGACTTCAGGAATGCTGGAGGACAGGATAAAGATTCAAAGAAATTGTGAAAAAATTGGAAAAATCGTCAGAGTGATGGTCTGAATTCAATGGAATCAGTGTAGATCATCACCAGGAGCAATGAATCACAGGAATCTGGGATAGGAACAGCTGGATAAGTAACTGATCTTTAAAAAAGGAGCAGAGGTTTCAAATGAATATGACCCAAAAGTGTCATAATGTTGGGAAGAAGGCAAAACCTCATTCTGAGATGTATAAACAAGGGCATGGCCTCCAAAATATAATAATCCAGGTGCTCAGTTCAGCAGGGGATATACAGTGGAAGAAATGTATAGATAACTGAAGGAAGTTCAGAGCAGCAAGGATTTATCATAGGACTAGAAGCAAAGACATATGAGGATAGGTTGACTTACGTGGGATTCTTTAACCAAAGACAGACAAGGCTGAGTGTGGAGATAGGTTAATGGTCTTACAAGCATGTAAAAGTTGTTTCCAAAGAGTAAGGTAGCATCTAGTGAACAGGGTGAGAAATGATTAGCCTAAATCACAGCAAGAAAGATTCGGGCCTCACATTGATATAAAATTTATAACAGGAAGGATTGCGAAGCACTGGGACAGATTGCCTGAGCAAACTGTGAAATTTCAGTCAGTGGTGGTCTTTAAAAACAAGCTGTAATAGGCTTTTTTCTTCTCAGTCCTTTCCTCCCTGTGTTCAGACTGCCTTCCTCACAGCTTGATCATATTTTTGAAGGTGCAACCAGAGAAAGAATTTCTCAGTCACTGCAACAAATTCTTCAGCAGTTGTGGCAGGTTAAGTGCAGAAATAAAATAGAAAGTAAAGTGGGGAAATACAGGAAAATCAAATGAGGATAAATGTTAGATTAGATTGTTGCATATTTTTTATAATACCTTTAACGCCCAAAGTGTGAAAGGCTAAAGGAGAGAGGATCTGTAGCATCACTGCAGTGGTAGTCATCCAGGAAAAGAAAGAGACCTGAGAGGGAGATTTTTTTCCTTGTGACTGAGGTATAAGTAACATATTTGTCCATGGAAGTTGTGCTTGGTGGCATGGATACCTGGAAACATATGATGAAGTTAGGAAGTCTTGTACTTGTTGACACTTTCTCAAGAGGATGTGACAGTGCCTCCAAGTGCTAAGCCTCCTGTTGTTGAACCTGCAGTCACTGCAGTCACAGTCTGCCTCTCGCTCAGAACACTCATCCCTGCTCTCAGCCTTTGCGGTCCCTGCTTCTCTCTCTGGTTTTGGCCAAAATGCTTCCTATTGAATAACTTAATCCTCAGTGCTGTAAATGATGTAGATCTTATTCAGTATTGCATGAAAGCAAAGAGAGTGGGTTCTTTTGAAGAATTGCATGCTAGGGTTGTGTGTTCTCTGTATTGTGATAAATCACAGAGCCAGTGCCCATTTGAGGGCATATTTAGGAGAATGCTCATCACATCAATACGCTAATTGAATTCAAAGAACGTTTCTGCTCACCGCTTCTTATAATCCATCCACAAGCTGGAAGGAGCGAGACAGGGGCAATTTCTTCTGTGTTTGTACAATTCTGAGCATGCTTACATTGTATTTTATACATAACTAAAAAATTTAAAAGTGTAGTATCTCAAACACAATTTCTAAGCTAAGATTTTCTCACTTGCTTTATATTTAATGTATTAGAACCTGTCTTCTGGTATTCCCAAAAGAGAATTCCCTATCTGCCAGATGTCTCTCTCTAGCAACAGCTATGCTTATAGGTGTGCTGCTGATGATAAAATTCTAACATTATTGCATAGATATTGTGAGGAGAAGGTGGTGTTTTACTGAGAAACCTGTTCCTGGAAGGATATTACTTTCAGTGCATAGTAACTCCTGCAAAACAATTTCATTCCACATTGGTTGCAGAATTATGAGAACAGAAGTCATGACAGTGAAAAAAGAATTGTAGTGATGAAGATATGTGTAATTAAAGATGTTAAGGATGCATATTATTGGCTGCTTCCATATCACTGCTTATTAATATCAGACATAATCTTGTGTTTGGGATTAACGTTTTCTATAATACAATTTACTGTTTGGCAAACTCTAGTAAGAAATCCATGTTGAAAACAACATTGTGTCAATAATTTAATCAAAATCACTCCCTGCTATATGTTTCTATTTTATTTCTGAGTACTTAATCTCTGGATATGCATAATCCATAAAGAGAAGGGGGCACAAGGGACTTGCAATTTAAGGCCATAGTGGCCAATGCATGTGAGGAGCTTCTGCTGGGGTCTGAAAACAGAGGCGAGTAGTGTAAAAGTGTAAACTCAGTTGCAAAGCACTGACAGAAAACTTTGCTGTAACAACTTTCTCTTGATAAACTATACAAGACAGAGAAAAAATGGCTACATTAATTTTCTCTTAGTTATTATGTGACTAATCTTGGTTCATTAACATCTCATTTCCCTGCTTTTTTATTTCAAAGATTGATTCAAAGATTGAAAGAAACAGGGGTTAAATCTGGAACTAAGATAAATGATTTATACTGTTTTGTGAGTTGAGGGATTTTTTTTTTTAATTGGCTCTAATTATAACATTTTTTCCTGATGTTCTGGCTAGCAAAATGCCACTACCAGTTTGAAGAGAGACAAACTCATTCCGTTATGACACAGCAGCTATGACAACCTCTTTTATTGTTGCTTAATGGTGTGTTCAAGAATGTCAAAACAGCTTGCAAATATTTCTGGTTTTGCTGTTTCAGGGACATGAAAACAGCAGCTTCAATTGTATTGAAATATTATTCAGAACAGCTTAATACTTTGGGAGCATTTCTTGGCATCATTGTACTTGCCCATATTTCCAGTAATAAATTGTCCACTAGTCTTTGAAAAGTTTGCTTAAAACTCTTCAGTACAGTTGAATAAGCTATATGCAATAAAGCAGAAGTGATGTTAAATTGGATATGGAGACTAAATACTTGGTGGTGGCTAATTAAATTTTCATTTCTCATTCACAAAAATCAGAGAATACCCCAGCTCATCATGACCTGTGGGTTTCCATTTGAAAGGGCCGTGTATTATTGCCCACTCTGATATGAAAATGTTTCTGAATGTTTTTTGTGAAAGTGATGCCAAATCATAAAAATCACCATAATAAATGAGACACTTATCAGCAAATTTCAGCAGTCAGAGGAAGGAATTTGCTGGACATGGTAGGTGAAATTTGTTTCTGGAAACAGTTTTAAAAGATTAGGCAAAACTATTATCCGCTCTCTCAAACATATAGTTTGGGAAAAATGTAATAAATCATAGGATCACAGGAAAATTCATGTTGGAAGGGAGCTCAGGAGGTCTTTATCCCAGCCTCCTGCTCAGAGCAGGGTCAGCACTGAGGCCAAACTGGATTTGAGCAGGCCCAGTTGGGGTTGAACCCTGTGCGAGATGGAGACACATCTCTCCTCTGGGTAACCTGTTCCCCCTTAAGCTTATGCTCAGAGTCTCTTATCCACCCACCAGGCACAGCTGTGAAGACCCTGACTCCCTGTGTTCTTGACAGCCTCTTCATGGACACTGGTGGGGGGCTGCTGTTAGGTCCTCCCAAAGCCATCCCTCTTCCAAACTGAACCAGCCCAGCTCCCTCAGCACCTACTCAAGGACCAAGCTCCTTCCTTAACCATCTTGGTTCAGCTGAACTCACTCCAGTTTGCCAATATCACTCTTGTGTTGGGGCCCCCAAAACTGGATCTCAGTAGTATATCTCAAACTCACAAAATTATTTCTGTCTTCATTTTCCCAACTACAGAAGAGCAGCTCATGAGGTCACCTTCTGAAACTTCCATAATGCAAATTGTATTTATTATATGCCCACCCCAGGCAGGTATATATACCTATTATATACCTACCAGATATAGTACCACAAGCTTTGATTCTAGGATAAGAATAATAATTTCCTATTATTCCCACACTGATACTTTTCCAGTTCTTACACTCACACTGTTTTTTTCCCCCAGACCTGTATGGTAAAATCAGTTCAGAATTCTGTCTGCCAGAGGTACTGAAAACATCCATTTTCAATTTTCTTTTCATTAACTTGCACTTCTGATCCCAATGTAAATCTTGCTCTCAACTCACCTTGAGAATGGGAGATACAGCAATAGCCAAACAATATATCTTTGCTTCCAGACTATCTGGGGGGGAATAGGACCTTTACCCTGTTGCCAGAACTCAATGTTCAGTATCCTACCACTGGCCTGACTTTTGCTGTCTTTACAGGTAATGGAGGGTAGAAGGAAAGAAAATTAGTTTGAACAAGACTTATTTAATCAGAACTACTTCAGGATGTGAAGAAAAAAAATGGCGGAATTAACACTGTCTTGACTGTTTGATAATTAAGCAGTCCAACTTTGTCCATTTTTTTTTGTGTGCTTGTGTCTCCAAAACATGTTTCTTTTAGAGTCATTCTTTACTTCTCAGTGTTTCGATATATAAAAAAAAAAAAAAAAAAAAACAAACAAAAACAAACCCAAACCAGCTGTGTAAGGTTGCTAATCACATTGGCTGACTTCATGCAATGGAAAGCATGCTGAGTTTCTTAAGTTGGACAGGTCAAACCTGTCCCTGACCTGCTGAAGTGGCTTGGCACATGCTGCCTGGACTTGCTTTTCCCAGCTCATGTGAAGGGAGGAAAGGTAACTTCAAAAAGCTGTAGGACCTAGGGCAGATGCCAAACTCTCATCAGGAAAGTGCAAGCAGATCATGATGGGCATTGTGGGAAAGGGAGACAAGAGAAGAAAACCTCTATGAAATCAATAGGACTTGAAGTAACCTAAAAATTCACCTGCGAGGAAAGGGGCTGGGTACACCATGAGGCTCTGTCACAGCACTGATCTCTGACATGCTCTCTCAAGCCATCCTAATTTCACAGAACCATAGAGTGGCTTGGGTTGGAAGGGATCTTAAAGATCAAGTTCCAACCCCCCTGCCATGGGCTGGGACACCTCCCACTAGACCAGGTTGCTCAAAGCCCCATCCAGCCTGGCCTTGAACACTTCCAGGTATGGAGCATCCACACGATCCAAGTCCTTCTCCTCAGGGCTGCTCTTCAGCCATTCTCTGCCCAGCCTGTATTTATGCCTGGGATTGCCACGTCCCAGGTGCAGGACCCTGTACTTGGCTTGGTTGAACTTCACGCGATTTGCACTAGCCCACCTCTCAAACCTGCCCAGGTCCCTCTGGATGGCATCACTTCCCTCCAGTGTGTCAACCACGCCACTGAGCTTGGTGTCGTCAGCAAATTGCTGAGGGTGCACTCTATCCCACTGTCCATGTCTCCAACAAAGATGTTAAGTAGTACTGGTCCCAGTACTGACCCTTGAGGAATACCACTTGTCACCAGCTGCCACTTGGTCTGAGGACCACAACCTTTTGAGTGTGGCCATCCAGCCAGTTCCTTATCCACCAAGTGGTCCATCCATCAAATCCATGACTTTTGATGCAGCTCAGGATGTTGTTGGCTTTCTGGGCTGTGAGCGCACATTACAGGGTCGTGTAGAGCTTTTTTAGAGGAACCTGAGCTTGGACTCCCACACAATTCCCATTTCCACCTGACACCATGCACTGGAGACAAGCTTGGATGAAGAGTGCACTGTGAAGAGAAGATTCAGGATCCTCTAGACTTAAATTATGAATAATCAGGATCCATGCACCACCAACTCTATAAGTGACTTTTGAATTGTCACAAGAAAATGTGTTTATTCCTTGTCTTCTTGTACTTCTTATTATAGACTTATAGATTAGTCTTTTAGATTCACATTTTCACTTTACTGTAACAGTTGGCAAATGATCCCATGAGCCCAGTTGTCCCAGAATATGTGACTTCAGGGGAAAGTAGCAACTTAGGGAGAGAACAGTGATAAAATTGCATTTGCCTGCAGCTCTGGAGCACGTCAGCAGTTCATGCAGTCCTGAACTCCTCATGCAGGAGGAGAGGGAACCTGCTGCCTCTCCTCTGGTGTGGGGACTCTGGCTTCTGCATCCTGGAAGTGAGGTGAGGGGATGGACATGCATACTCAGGTCTCATTCTGGCACAGAAGAGAGTCATGGCCTGGTTGAACAAATGGCCTCAGAAATGAGTTGGAGTCCTGAGAAAGATATAATCTAGGGGCAGGAACCCTTGTCACCTGAGTTCAGGTGACATTTATAGAGTTAAGAAATAAAGGTTATGTGATGGACTGCAATAAAATAATTTTTAGGTTCCCAAATGAGAAAATGAAAGGACTGTGGAACAGAAATATCAGTTGTTCTTAGGAAATAAATGTCTAACAGTATATAACAGGTTAGTGGTATTTTAAATTCAACAGTCCTTGATGGATTTTCCTTTGTTAGGTTAGGAACTGAGTATTGGTATTTCCCAATTCCTTTTACCTGGTTTAAGTGCCTTGATGATTACATTCAGGTTCAGGAGTACTATTTCCAGGTTCATAGTTAAATATCACTCTGGTTCTAGTTATATTCTTCCATATTCTTTGATAAGAAAAGTTTGCCCTCCAAAATTGCAACCAACAGAAACATGCGAAAAAGAACTTGCTCTTCAGTATATATCTTGCCTATCTCCTGTTACATATTCATCAAAAAAAAAAAAAAAAAAAAAAAAAAAAAAAAAAAAAAAGAAAAGAAAAGAATGTTAAGGTATAGAGTGACACCCACTTTGAACATGTTTTCCCACCACTGCTCTACCAGCTCTGAGAACTTCTTTTGTTTGGATATTGTTATTATCTGCTAGAGACTGATAGGAATGTGGAGTCACTCACGGAGAAAGGGAAACATGGTTCTCATTCAGAAGGAATGCAGCTTCATCCACACAGTTTACAACACAGTTGTATTTGAAGTCAAGCCGCAGGATCTTGTGGCAGTAAAAATCATTGTGATTTATAGGAAAATGTCACTCTGGCTGTCTCCTCTATAAAAGCGTTTTACTACTCTTGTTGAATATAAATCAGAATAATGTGGCCAACAAAATGATGGTTTTGGCAAAATGTTGTGAAGACAAAAAATAAACAGGTTTGAATTGTCTTGGCTTTATTATGCAGAGAGATATTACTGGAATTTATTGCTTTGCCAAGATCAATATCCTTGTCCTTAAAAATAGGTGTGTGTAACTGTATGTCTAACTTCATATCCAAATTAGTTTAAGGATGTTCACCATGAAGTTTACCTTCAAACCACAGTAACAGTTGATCTTAGCTGCTTGAAATCAAGATGATTGATAGAATTTAAAAATCTCAGTCTGACCATATTTGTAGTTTCAGACTTCAAACTCTTTGGGGCTTTTGTTTTCTTCTAGGGGGAGATGTGATGGGTATCAGCATATCTGACTCAAGGTTAGCAAACTTCACTCAGGAATTTAATTCCCTCTTGGGAAGGAGAGAAGAAGAAATAAATGAGAGAAATAAATGATCACTGAATTCAGCTGTTTGTGATGGTTCAGTGTTTCTGTCCCTGGAGTAAAGGTGGTAGGGAAATGAATGAGCATTAGGGAAAGGTGACAGAGGTCAAGAAGCAGCACAGATATGTGACAAGATTTTGGGGCTAGTCCTGCACCACCTCTTTTAAAGCCATGGTTTTAGCCAGGGGTTGCCAGCCTGTGACATTCCAGCCACACAGGGTTCCTGGGTGTGTGGTCAGTGTGGTTGTCTGAATCTGGCTGTGGACAGACTCAGGCTGTAGACACTGTGGGTACAGCATCTCCAGCCTGACCTGGGATCCAAGCAAAGTCCTGTCTTAAATCCATTTCCCAGTGGAGCAGAAGGATTCATGGAGAACCTCTCACACTAATTGTGTCTTGAGTCCTTTGGGTATGATGGGTCTTGGACAAATGAGGACAGGGAGGCAGAAGTGTTAGGTTCACCTTTACTTGCTCTACCAACACTGATGCATGATGTAAATAATGTTTGGGAAACTCTGTGCTTGCAACATACAGAGGCCTGGGCTAGACGGCAATTGTAACACTCCCTTCTGGCTTTTATGAATTTATGAGCTCACAAATCCTTCCCTGTACTTAGAAGACCTCTGCTGCTGGTAGCTGAGCACCTGTGCATGTCATCTGTTCATAATTAGTCGTACAGCAGTTGGAACAGACAGCGCTGTCCTGACTGGTAAATTACTCAGTGTATCCAGTTCAGAGTGGTGCCCTGATCAGAGGCGCTGGCAGAGAGGTACAAACTGCAGAAGAGCTTGGGCATGCAATGGGAGACCACACGAGGGACTCTCCTGTCCTACACAACCAACTCCTTGTTTCTTAGAAGTTCACATCTCAAAGAATATGAAGCAATATGGTACAGGGGTGTAGAGGGACAAATAATCCACCCCTTGCTTCTGTATCAATGTCAATCATGTTCTAAAAAGTGAGACTCAAGGAGTAGCCCCAGGCTGCCGTAACCTTGTTCTTTTTTAGATAAAGCATCATCTCGGCCTAACTTGCTGAAATAGTGCTCCAAAGGTAGTTCACAAATGGAGCAAAGAATATTTCCATCTCAAATCAGAAATAAAAATACATTGCAGGATGATTTAATCAGAACACTTGAATCTGCATGAACCGGAGTGGAAACGGACATCAGAAGTAGTGTATAATATTTACAGTATTTGGAAGTGTCAATATATGTCATAATGAGCCCTGATGTAGTTCTATTTCATTCTACTTGCTGTGAAAAATGAAAAATGCTGGTGTATCTCTATACAGAGTCATTGTGGCATGAGTATTCTGCTGAGTATTCAGGATTAAGTGATACAGATTTCCAACTTCTGAATTGCAGGTATGTTGTGTGATACGTTATATTTCTGCTACAGTCTTCTCATCTGTGCAATGGAGAGAAGGCTATCTACTTTCTTACTTCAAGGAAGCACTGGAAAGATTCAACAATTAATATTTATTTAGGATTTTAAAAATGTAAAAGATGAGACAAGCACAAATTGCATTTATTATAACTACGTATTTCTTGCCTTATGTACATAGTGAAAGGTGTTTCCCTTTGCCTCTATTATCAGAAGATTGTGACAGATCAGAACAAAGCGTTTGACACTGTCCCGCATGACCTCCTAGTGTCCAAATTGGAGAGTCATGGGTTTGATGAATGGACCACTCGGTGGATAAGGAGCTGGCTGGATGGCCGCACTCAAAGAGTTGTGGTTAATGGGTCAATGTCCACGTGGCGGCCAGTGATGAGTGGTGTCCCGCAAGGGTCAGTACTGGGACCAGTACTATTTAACATCTTTGTTGGAGACATGGACAGTGGGATAGAGTGCATCCTCAGCAAGTTTGCCGATGACACCAAGCTTGGTGGCGCGGTTGACACGCTGGAGGGAAGGGATGCCATCCAGAGGGACCTGGACAGGCTTGAGAGGTGGGCTAATGCAAATGGCATGAAGTTCAACCAAGCCAAGTGCAGAGTCCTACACCTGGGACGTGGCAATCCCAGGCACAAATACAGGTTGGGCAGAGAATGGCTGGAGA
>VXBW01006080.1:108928-140719 GCA_013400375.1 Thinocorus orbignyianus | reverse complement strand
TGGTGAGGCACTGGAACAGTTTGCCCAGGGAAGTTGTTGATGCCCCATCCCTGGAAGTGTTCAAGGCCAGGCTGGATGGGGCTTTGAGCAACCTGCTCTAGTGAGAGGTGTCCCTGCCCATGGCAGGGGGGTTGGAACTTGATGATCTCTAAGGTCCCTTCCAACTCTAACCATTCTATGAATCTATGAACACTCAGCAAAAGCAGACCCAGATGTTGACTACACCCACATATTTCTGAACCTTTTGGTGCTAAGTATGCAGTCTGCATACCTACAGGAATGAGCATGTACTGGTTCACATAGAAAATGATTTAAATCAAGTGCTGATAAATTGTGTCTATTCCTCTCTAGCTATTTGCTGAAATAAAAAAAAAAAAAAAAAGAAATCAGTACTTCTACTTCTCCCTCCATAAGACAATAGGCTTTCATTCCTCTTTTTTTATAGCATGCCAATGTGTCAAAAACGTCAGTGTGGTATCTTTCAAAGTCACTTCAGTGGGATCAGATATTGAAGATCAAAGTGAGAAAGAAATTGGAATGAAAATCACGTTGAAATTTGAATAACAGAGAAGTTTAAATGTTAAAACTGTTCAGCTCCTTGAGTTTCAAAGTTAGCTACTATATTTTTCTGAGGACTGCTGTATACACAGTTTTTTAGCCAATACTTCTGGCAGGAGGGGAATCAGGGATATGGAAAACTATTATAATATGGAGAAGTATTATAAGAATTTCTCCAGCCTTTTCAGAGACAGTTCATGCTTAAATTTGCAGTGTGATACATAGGATCGAATAATATGAGCACACAAAATGTTCAAGTTTTGATCTGTAAAATCCAGCTTTTCAAATAAAAAGCTTTAAGTCTTCATTTGTTTGGAGGAATCAGTTGTTCTTAGAAGCTGAAATTCAGAATATATGTTTATTTAGTAATTAATTTGGGAAGATGTTACTCACCAAAATACAAAAACACTTGGCAATAACATAAAATGCATCTGTTTTTTTCTCTGTAACTGTCTGTGCTTTCAAGCATCATCAGTGACAAGAGCCATGTGAAACCAGGAACTAAAATAAGCTTCCTAGAAGAGCAGTTTTGCAATCACTGAGCCCTTACTCTGCCAGTAGGTCACAAGGTCCCAGGTTCTTGCAGTCAGTCACAGCCCTGGTGGAGCTTACTTTGCTACTGTCTTTGCCATGGGTATTTATTAATGTGTTCTTGTGCACACAGGTACATTTCTTAAGTTTTAAAACTTCTTCAAGAAGAACCACGGTTCTAGCTTCTAGTTGCTGTCAGATTGCAGAGCCTCTCTTTCCTCCCTTTGAGGATGGAGAGCCCAAGATTAAGCCATTTTCAGGAGCGGTGTCTGTCTGTGTAGAGGAATGTGATAGCAGAACCAAATGAGTTTATCAAAATGACTACTCTGACTAGCAAAAGAAATGCACATATGCAGATAAAACAATAAATGCCATCACAGGTCTGGTTTCCTTCCTATTGGAGAGTGTTTTGGGATTTTTAATTGATGCTCTTACCAAGCTTCCGTTCCCAATATCTATTATAATTTAATTTTCTGGAAACATCTCCTTTGGTCCTGAAGCTCAGGTGAAGGGTATTTTCAAAGAGCTCCTCTCATGCTTGCATTAACATTATACCTAAGCTATCCAGTCTAGAAACAAGCCTGTAGCCCACTGTGTTTCCAAGACCTACAAATTCTTACATATTTGTGTATACACAGAGGTACACGTATTTGTATCTGAATAGTCTGGTTTTGATTTAATCTGGATTTAGGAGACATAGGAAACCTGAAGAGAGGCTTCATCAATCTATGTATCCTAGTGCTGGGTGCCAGGGAGATGGCCTAAGAAAGGTTTTCCCATCAACCCTTTTCAGTGGGTGACTTTTCTGTCTGCTGTCAGCCATGAGGTACCACTGCAGGTGGAGAAGCACAGAGAAAGGATGCACCAAAGGCTGATGCCCATTACTTTCAGTCTACCTGAAAGCAGAGAAGAGAGCCAGGCAATGAATTATCTCAGAAAGAACTCTGAAAGAAACTCCCGAGGGCAAATCATGCAAATGGGTGCTGAGTTTGGCCTGAAGCCCAGCCTTATGACTTCTCTTGCACAAGAGAATAGATGTAACCAATAGGTCTGTGGCTGGTCACAAGCTTAAGTACTTGGCATTTAAGGAAATGGTAGAAGAAACAGTGAGACTGCAGACTGTTAAGATTCATGCTGTCTAATATTTGTAGAGTTTTAACAGAATTTACTTTATTTGCAGAGGACACCAAGATATTCCAGCTAACATTGAGGAAGATATGAAGACACAGATGGAATATGAAACAAGGATTTCTGCACAAAAAATATGAAAGAAGTTAAATCACTGTGGTGCCCTGGCTCTGTCCAGGTTTAGAAATGACTAATAATAGTCAGTAAGTACCACATATTTTTTTGCTTGACCTTTTGGTGGGTCACATAATCGCAGTGCTTTCAGTTGTGCTGGCATTCGATGCAGGACTGGGTAGGGTACACATATGTTCTGCCATTAAAAATAGCCATATGAGAAAGAAAATAACCTTTTGGAATCTGAACTGAAAGAAAAATTCATGGGTTTTGTCATAAGTTGACATAATTTGGCTGTCTTATTAATCTCCATAAATCAAATTCTACAAATAGATTAGCAACATGATTCTGCTGGTAGAGGGAGTCTGGCGTATACTTCATAAGCATCCGATCTAGAGACCTGTGTTTTCAGTGCCTTCTTAATTGAGAAACTCAGGTTTTCATGCCTCTGATTACACGAGTTGTGGCTGGGAGGAGTTCTGCCAGTGCTGGGGGCAAAATGTCAGAAGTGACAGCGTGACTTCAGCTGTACATGCAGAAATCCACATGTACAACCACACCTACATCTGTCTTTCACAGCACAGGTGATGGAATTGCAAAATGCATTACCTGGTCTGTTCTCAGGCTGGACATGAAAATGGGAACCAGAATCTGAAACGATGAATACAAAAAGCCAGAGGAAAATGCAAATCCAGGCTCTGTCTTTAGACATAGGCTATGAGATGTCCCATAACTTCACTTTCTCTGAGGATCTCACAACAGGAGCCATTTCCTCGAGCTGTTACGGGTACGTAGTAAGCTGATTCTGCTGTTATGCTGGTATACTTTCATGGCCAAAACCCTGGAATCAGCATTGATACTGCACCAACCGCCACAAATAAGCAATTTTTTTATCCTTTTTATCGGCAAATAAGGAGCTGAGAGGACCAAGAGGACTGGTTGTGTCTCCCCTGCTCTTTCCTCATTCATTGTGCACTACTGAGATTTAGAGACATGGTACAGGAAAGTGTCTGTGTAGTTTATGCCCCTTCAGGTCCCTTCAGGCTTTCAAAAGGAGCAGCCAGAATAAAATTCCAGGTTAAAATGCCATTTTGAAGATATTTGGCGAGAACTCTCCGGTGCTGCTGAGAAGCTTGACTTAATTCTGCCACCAATTCAAATGGAGTGCTGGGCTGCTTTCTTGTCTCTGTTTGGATTTTAAATCCTGTCTGGATCCTGCTGAAATAATCTCTGCCAGAGACAACTTATCGCTAGGTATTACTGAAATACTCCCAAGGAGCACATTTATTTCTTTCTTATTCTTGGCCTGGACCAGGTCACAAAAAATGGGAGGAATCTTGAAGAAAATTCCCAGAAGTGGATGCCAAGAACACTCCTCTTTTTGCCCCAAAGTCTCATCTTCCCCAGGTTTAGGGTGAGCAAGCCAAGCATGTCTTTGCTTCACCCAGAATCCCTGGTCTGTTTTCCAGGAACAAAACATGGTGTGATTTGCTTTGTGCAGGTAAGATCCCCTCCCTGTTTGGGGACAGAAGTGAGGCAGCATTCAGAAGATGTGGAAGGCTGAATAGACTCTCCATTTTTCCAGACATCCTGGGATAAAACAGTTGGATCGTTACTGGGAATTCCCTTGTTTAAGATGTTGGCAGTAGGCTTCTGCAGTGTTGAGGTCGTGGGTGTGTGTACATATATATATATATACATATATGTATATCTGTCTGCGTGTGTGCACATATATATGTGTGTAAAAAATAAGTATTCCACCTGCTGCATTTTTTAAAGACTTTCTGGTAACTAGTTCCATCTTCCTGTCTCCTCCATGACAAGTCCATGGCCAGGGAACCTGTGCAATACAAGAATTTAAGCACTTTTCCATAGCTGCTTCTCCCAGTGTCTTTTGCCAGCTCTGACCATTCAGCAGATCCTTCCCCCAGGGACAGCTGGTAATGGCTCCACCACCCATCCTACCTCCACTCTAAATCCCTGGGCCTGTGGGTGGGAGTGATTTGTTTCCTCTTCCAGCCTTGTCAAGCGCCTGGCTTATGGCTTGGAGTTTGTGTACTGAGCACTTAACCAGAATCCAGGATAAAGTATTAAATATTTGTGATACATGGTGAGTGAATCTAAAAGTAGTTAAGGGAGGACTGTTAACAAACCCTCCCCTAGACTAGTGGAAAGAAAATGGTAAGGGTGAGTGGAGGATTTTCCTAGAGCCAGCACTAAAAAGCCAGGAAATGTTTGAAGTAAATTAGTGATAAAGGGCTCATTATGGATACTGGAGAAATTTTATTAAACTGAAGGTGGAAAATTCCGGATCTTTAATTTTTAGAGTTAACTCCTGAAGGAATGCTTAGTTTTTTATCTCCTTTAGTATTTTAGAAGGATATAATGTATGTACAATGAACAGTTTGCGTTCCTTGTAAAGCAGAAGGTGTTTAATCTGTTGAGAAAATTTGTTCTCAGAAAAGTAACTATGTGGTTTCATAAAGAAAAACTGATGTTTTTCTTTACATGTAGTAAACCAGAGTCATTAGGAGCTGTTGACACGTCCCATTTTTCCCACCATGTTTCTCAGTTCTTGAGGTTCCAGGTTTTGACACTATCAAAAAACAGGAAAACATGCCAAAACTCCCCTGTTTGGGATATCACCAGGTAAAATTTCCCTGCCTGGAGCAGTTAAGAAACCAGTCCTGGGCTCTGATCCTTGCGCAGGGACTTTTTTGCCCCTTTCAGAGCTCCATGGAAAGCAGTGGGGAACTCTGTGGTTGCAAAAGTTTGTCATTGCTTCTGATCTTGGACTTGCATTTCAGAGATTCTAAACCTGGGTAAGGTTGTTCCTTAGGAAATTAAGGCCGTCTACCCATGAAACTGAAAGCAGTGATGCACATACCCTATTAAAAGTGGCAAGGAAAAAGGAGTTGCTAACTATTTTAAAGAAATTTAACTTCAAAAATATTACATTCTTGATTATTCTGTGGTGCTCCTGCTCTTCCCCGGTAAATAAACCAAGCCTTAATCCGTATAAAATAGATTTTACTAGAATGTACGAATGCATGGGAAAGTATAAACCATTTGCTTAAGGAAACTTGAACTTCCTCTGAAATGGAAACAATCTGAGAGCAGAACATTAAAATCATTCATTGATTATATTCATTGGCCTTAAACTTTTTATTTATGGACAGTCAGAAAAGATGGGAGAGGTGCTAGACATATCCCAGCCACAGTGTATTTATTTCCATTATTGATGCTAAAATCCAAGTTATTTTAAAGAGGATTGGTGCCTTCAGCTCACCTTCTGCTTTTAATAAAAATAGCATTTTCATAGAAAAAAGTAATAATGGCTTCCCTTCATTCCTCCAGATTTGAATTTTGTTGTAGACTTCAGTATTGGAGTAGGCACAAGGTACAAGGTAAGATTTCCTAATGATTTCTTTTATGCCTAGCCATGGCAGTAAAATCATACTCCTATTTATATATGTGTGTATATATATACGTAAAATGTACCATATACTCTTTAAAGGTTAGGAGAACATTCCATGAGTTATTGATGTGGTGGAGGTACACTACATACTCTGTGTATGTGCTCCAGACATATGAAAGTTGGTGGAAAGACTGTGATGTTCCTCAGGGAGAACTGGATCAGGCTCCAGATGATTAAAGAAATAGATTAAACATTTCTAACTCACTGGATGTCAGGAATATAGCAAATGTGTTTCGGTGTTTTCCTTTGGTTAAATTTCACTTCATTACTGGACATCTAACACGCAGTCTCTGAGTACTTTGTAGTTACTGTAAGAGATTAAATGCTTACACCTGAAGAAAAGTCATCAGACCAAAGACCAGGAGAAATAAATCATATTAATGGTGACATAATCCCAACTTGACACAAAGAAAGGGAGAAAAAACCCTCCGTGGTTGAGATTTAGAAAAACTAAGAGAAAGAACCCCAAAGAATACTCAAAGAAAGATGAATCAGTTGAAATGAGTATGTTTTGCAAAGCCGGCTGAGGGCAACAGGAGGACATATGGGTGGGAGATTTCCATTAGCATCCAGACTCAAAGCTGCATCCAACAGTCCCTGAGCTTTGTAGAGAGGATCTTCCTGTGATGAGAGATGATCCTTTACTAACTCAGGTTGCTCAAAGCCCCGTCCAACCTGACTTTGAACACTTCCAGTGATGGAGCATCCATGGTCAACTTGGTGTCCGTCAGGACCCCCAAGGCCTTTTCTGCAAAGCTTGTTTTCCAGCTGGTTGCCCACCAGAGTGTAGTCGTGCCTGGGATTATTCCTCCCTGGGGGCAGGATTTTGCATTTCTCTTTGCTGAACCCCATGAGGTTCCTGTCTGCCCAGCTCTCCAGCCTGCCCAGGTTCCTAGGGATGGCAACATGACCCTCTTGGACATCAGCCACTCCTGCCAGTTTTGTGTCATCTACAAAGTTGTTGAGGGTGCACTCTGTCCTATCATCCTAGTAGGTTATTAATGGAAGTGTTAAAAATCCTACCAAACTGTGATTGCCTGCAAAAGTGATCAGTCTGCCGGCAAGATACTTAGGACGTGCATCCATAATGTGTGGTTGTAGGGCTGAAATGACACATTGTGTGCTCCTTGACAGAAGTCTCCAGACTCTCTTGCGGGGGAATCAGTAGCCTTAGCTCCCCCTGGTATGCTCAGGGTTGACAGCAGAAGTAGTGTCTCCCTCAAAGAAATATGCCCACAGTGCTAGGTCCACCTTGAGTGACACTGCAAATGGCAGGGCAGAGTGAAGCCAAGCAGGACTCCAGGGTCCTGTGATGGTAACCAGCAGGGGAGGAGACGGAGAGCTGCACCTTGTGTGTGTCAGAGAGACTTTTTGAGATGTTGAATTTCCAAGGCAGTAGAAATGTAACTGGCGCATTGGAGACAGGCAGCCAGTCACAGGGACAGTGAAAGTAAAGGGAAGGAGAGGAGGAAAGAGGTGCAAGAAGAGAAGGAAAGAAGAGGAGAGAAGAAAGGAGGAAAGAGGTGCAGGCTTTTGGGCCCTGAGCTTGCTGGCACCTTTCTCACCGGCCCTCTGCAATATTGCTCTTGAGTGAATAGCAAATCCTAACCTTCATTTTGCAGGAGGTGGGAGAGCTTCAGCTCTTCCAGTCCCAAGTATCAGTCTCACCTGGCAAGGGGGGCAGAGCTGTCTCAGTTTGTGTAAACCTGGGCTGGCCTGTCAGCTTCCGGCCTCTATAAAATTTAGGGTTTTTCAGCTGTAACTACGGTGCTTGATACAAGGTGATTTCAGCAAAAGCCACGTGGGAGTGGAATAATGCTGGAACTGGGATTAGGTTTTGTTCTGACTTGCCTGCAGAGCTGTTGGTGTCAGCCCCAGCGTGAGCACTTGGCAGGGAAATTGCACAAAAAAGACTTGCCAGAGGCTTGCAGTTTATGCCTGTATACACTTCCGTGGTGAAATGTCAGGCCAAGCTGACTTGTACTCAGCACTTCATCATGAAGACTCCTTGCAGAGGCACGCCTGTCGCCTTCCCGAGGCGCCTGTGCCGGAGCCTTTGCCATGGGGATCCCACTTCTGCTTCTCATTCTGGGACACTCTGTGCCTTGGAGCATCACAGAATCAAAGTGACCAACAGAAATGACTTTTTGGCATCTCAGAGTGAAACGAGGTTGCACAGATTTTCAGCATGGAATTGCTGAGCCTTAGAGCAGAAAAATCATAAAGATACTTCTCGTGGAAATGCACTTCACAAACTCTCTTTCCCTCTCATGGTTTCTTATTAAGCTAAATTGGGAGATACTTCGGAAAAGCCAGAGTATATCAACGAATGAATTTTCATGTCTGATTTCTCTCTCTTATAATAAAAATTCCCCCTGAAATCTCTAAAGGAATTGTACATTGGGAATTTTGCTCAACTGAAAATCACAAAAGGATCACTACAGGGGTCATCACTGAATGCTCTGCAAACCAGCAGTGAGATGTCAAGGGACAGAGTGCGGCACGCTCTATGGGGACAGCTTCCTCTCATCAACATGAGGTCCTACAGCTACCAGAGAGCATGCAGACACCCTCTGAGATAGTCCTAGGGGATTTCATGGTCTGCTTCCTACTGAGTCAAGAGATGGAGTCCATCCACAGAGCTACAGGGCAGGTATGAGCTTGGTATTTAGAACAGTATGTCTTTATCAAGGGAAGAAGGTGAATAAATAGCTTGTGCCTTGCTTGGTGGTGCAGGACTTCTCACAGCAAGTCTCACAACTCACTGCGGGTGGCCACTGGGACAGGGTTGTTTGCCTTGAGAGAATTGTTCCCCATAAGAGCTGTCTGTGGATACATCCTGCACATTGTCCCACAGCACGATGTAATTCTCCACCAGTGAGTTTTGCGACTGCCTGAGGGAAGAATTTGCTTCATTTAGCACTGGTCTTCGCTCTAAGTCTTCCAGTATTGCTCAAAACCACATGAAATTCAAAAGCTAAACCAGATGTCAACAGGAAGAGTGAAAGAGGGTATTTCCTACCACGCCGTACCTCAGCATCGCTGCTGGGTGCTGGTGAGGGTGCGAGGACCACTGCCCTGGGCACAGCAATATATGCACCATCCTTGCTTGTGAGCAGGGCTGTGACGTGGGTGAAGCACTATGGTGAGCATAACGCCCTGTGCTACTCCTCTGGAGACTGAAGTGAAACACCGCCCGGCTCTGCTCAAATTAGGAATAGAAAGGAAAGCACAAGTGGCAGCAATTGCCTTTTTAGTCATTTGGTAGGTGCTTCCTCATCTCTTGGAACCTTTTCCACTGTATTTTGTCACATGGTACCTTTAAAATGAAATGGAAATTAGCTATAAGCACAGCAGTGTGTCTACCTTACCTGTCCCCACACCCTGATCTGTCAGGAACCTCCTGTTTGGGCACCGAGCACCCGTATCTATGTATGGCAATGTGCACAGCGTCATAATTCAGGCCTCTGAGGAGATGGCCCTTCATGACTTAAAAAAGCAATGGGATAAAAATCACTAAAAGCCTAAAAAGGCTTTCACATCACAAGTCTTTAAAAATACACCCCCCATTTAACTCACATGGCACGTTGCTACTGCTGATGCACTACATATTCTTGGTAAAGTTTTCTACTCCTCTGTGGATAAAAGCTGTGAAGGACTGCTTGAAAGATGAGCTACAGTCTGCTCTCCTCGTGGCAGCATAGCTTTCTTCCAGCATCCTAGAAAAAAGCAGCAGTAAATCTCAGGCCAAGTGTCATATGAGGTAAGAGAGTCTATCTGACATAATTTCTTTCTTAGAAACTTTCAGTGTTGAAAGTCTTTAAGCTTTGGCACTTTGCCAAAATCCACAATCCCCACCACAAAATTAGAAGATATCTAAAAAAGAAGTCCCTTTCCAGGAATGACACAAACAGAAATGAATACAGTGAGAGGAAAAAAATCTCCCACTGTTCAGGATAGATTAGACAGAACATTTCCCTTTTAACTCAAAGGGCAGGAGGGATTTGGCCATGCATTTTATTGAGTCTTAGAGAAATTATTATTTTCCAATTGTAATTCTCAGACCTGAGTTCTGCTCTTGCCACAACTGATTATTTCTCAGAAGTCAGATTTTTCATATTTCAGTTTGGTTTCTTTGATACTGAAATAGCTGAAACCAAAGAGTCTGAAGAGAAAACTAAGATGCTTAGCTCTGAAGGAAGGCTTTTTCCTTTTTCTGCACTTACCAAAATCTAGTACTTTAACAAAACTGCTCATAAACACAATTTCTACCCAGGTAAATTCCAGCAAGCCTGACCATTATTCAATTTGGTTGAATTTTACAGTATCCTTTTAGGCCACTTAATGTATAAGAATCTGCTGCTGTAGAAACCATGACACAGCTTCAGTTCACAATTCCAGGTCATTTGTTTGTGGCTTTCAAAGAGAAGAGCTGTTTTTCTTTTCTCTAGTGAAGTTTATAATACCGTGGGTGAAACATCAAAGGGGAGAGCTGGACTGAGCTGTAGAGTAAACCACAAGGGGCACACTACTACAGGGGAACAGTCAATATTTTTCAAATGCTAAAGATAGGAAATACTTTAAATCCCGTTTTCCCCCTCCCTTCTGGATGTGCTGCTCAGAACACCCTGCCCATGTCCACGGAGAGGGCTGCCAGCTCCCTTCAGGAGAGGTACCCTCAGTGGGGCCACGTTGCAGCATCCTTGGGACCGAACCAGCAGCCAGGATGGGGATGTCCAAAATTCCTGTTGGAGGCAGGCTCAGCTGCAGCTATACCTGGGCACCGATCTCAGCACGCCCTGTGCTGTGAGAAAAGCGGAACATTCACCCAGGCTGGTAGTGATCATGGGTGCAAGAATGTGACAATGTTCTACAGATATTAAAATTTTAACCGGTAGCCTGTCAGGAATACTCTATAGCTGTTCGGGAATGGAAGACAAGGACACAATGGGAAAATGGTCACGTCCTGAAGTTTATTGATGGCTGGTGCCATGTGAATGCAATGCCCCTTTATTCACCATGGTGCAACTTCAGTGTGTGTGTGCATGTGCTTGTGAGCCGTTTCAGCCTTGATGAGAGTGTGGTGCTCAAGAATCTCTTTTGACAGTGGAAGAGGTGAAAGAAGGAGGACAACACCAGTCACTCAGGGGAGACAAGACTGTTAATATAAAAAGATAAGAAGACCTTCTCCTTAGACCTTGTTTTTGGTGAAATTCTTCCCCCTCTAGCTACAGGTTTTGTTTATGTGTGTTACTAGCACAATAGCATGAGCTAGAAGGTCACTCATCTCCCTTTGGATCTGCATGACATTATTGCTAAAGCCAGCAGGCTGGAAAATGGAAAGCTTTCCAGGTCTGCCTCGTCTCCTGTTAAAGACAATCCAGGAAGCTGTGCAGCCTCTGTGCTGAACACTCAGAGTTATACTGACTGCCATGGCTACTTGCTACCCTTTAACGCATATTCAGACAAAAGATTCTCTCCGAGGGAAGCATGCTACTGTGAACCTCTCTGAAACACTGGCTATTGGAAGTTTGTTCCCTTCACCTGCTCCGATACACTTGTATCTGTCTGGGAGAGACATTACTCTTATCATCAGTTGTCCCTCACCCTCCTGGTGGCTGCTGGGTAAAATAAAACAAAGCATAAACCTTAAAAACGAACTTTAGTGAAAGACCAGTTGGATGCTCAGCTGATGTTGGATGGGGCCAATGTCGGATGGGGCTTTGAGCAACCTGCTCTAGTGGGAGGTGTCCCTGCCTATGGCAGGGAGGATGGAACTAGATGATCTTTAAGATCCCTTCCAACTCTGTCCATTCTATGATTCTGTGATGTGAGCTGGCTCAGCTAGACATGCCAAGAAAGCTGCCCCACAGTGACAGGAGGCAAGGTCCTCAGCTTCCAGCCTCCAGGAAATCAGTACATATGCTCAGGGAAGGGGGGGACTTTAAAAGTGGCAAATACTTCTCTCAGTCTGAAAAACAAACTGCATTCTCATTTACTTCAGGAAAATGCCATTTAGATTGAAATTGAGAAAATTTTGTTGTAACAATACAAGCATTTTTCAGTGATGAACATACAGCTGATATTTAGTCCAAAAAAGGCAGTGTTTCTTTGGTGTCAAGGGGACTTGTTTGGTGTGAAGGGTTAAAGACGCTAACGCTAGAGCAGGAAGCATTGCCTGTCATTAAGGAAACATAACACTTTCCTTCAAAAGACTTTTTCAATTGCTTATGATTTGCCAGATTTTAAACCAACTAGGCTGAAACTCTCTACGCTGGTCACTTACTTTCTGCTGAACTGTATGGGAAAGGTTTCATCAGAAGTCATTTAATCCCTCCTAAAAGAACTGGGAGAGACTGCACTGCTTCGCCTACAGTGACAAAATAACCCTGGAGCTACGTTACTAAGCAGTTGCATGTTTTGAGAGGCTAAGGCAGATACCTGATGGCTTTTGAGGCCCTTCACTCAACGCTCAGCACCAGTGTCCTGCCCAGTGGCAGAGTCCAGCTCCTTGGTTACTGGCGTCCCACAGACCTGCGCGTGTCACTTGGAGGACTACAACCCTGTCTCATATCCAGCACAAGTGATGAGTTGGTCAAGGCTGACAACAGGGAAGATTAAAAATGAAGAGATGAAGAATATGAGACAAGGCAAAGATGAAACACCAACAAGGCATACTGGGACTGAAAACACCACACGNAAAAAAAAAAAAAAAGATGGAGTGGAAGGAATGGCTGAACCAGGACGCTCTGGGAGACTACAAAGGGAACTACATAGTGAAAACTGCAAGTGGGATGAGGAACTGTGTGTGAGGAACATGTGTGTGTTTGTGTGCATGAGCATGTGTGTGAGATGGCAGACCAGCCCTCCCAGAACTGTAGAAGAAAATGTAATGAACCAGGGGAGAAAAAAGTACCTGAGAGATAGCAAGAAAATTTTATGAATCTTCTTTTTCAATAACTTTGTACATATACTTAGTTTCGACAATTAGCTTTCAGCTTGTTACTTCTGAAAAATGTGTTTAAGAAAAGTCTGACGAGCAGTAACAGGTAAGAGAGAACTTTCTCGGTTGACTTGGGCATCTTATATTGTATCCGTGTATTGTTCCCAAAACTGCGTGTAGGAGCATGACCTGATTTTACCTCTTGTTCTTTCATTGCCTTGTGAAGGACCAGGAGCCAATGCTGTTATTCATTTGTACCAAATCAAGCAGCTCTGTTTACGCTAGGACATACAAGTTGTACCTTTTCCTAAAAATCTTAATTTGGCTGGCTTGATTTGAAACAGTCAGCTGGCCCCAGGAGTGAGCCTGAGGATGAACTCGGCATTTGGGTGATGTAGCACTGAGTGTGTAGCTGAGGCTATATCCCAACAGTAGAACTTTGCCATTTGGAAGAAGTCACAAGCTGCAGAGAAGAGGCAGCCCGCAGGTCACACCGGTGAGCTGTCTAGCCCACTGCTCTGTTTCCAATGGAGGCAAGAGGAGATGCTGATTGGGACACACACGTGAGGCTGGCTGTTATGTGCAGCCCTTTCCCCTAGAACACAGCATCCACAACTGCTGGATTAGGGATAGTAGAACATACATTCCTGCCTCATCCTTTTAGCACACAGAACCATCACTCATTAATTCATCTAATCCCTCTTTGAAGATGCTAATACTGTCTGCCTCCAAAAGCTCCTGTGGCAGCGAGCTCCAGAGATTCACTGCCCACTGTGTAAGCAAGCACTTTCTTTTATCTCTTTTAAACTCATCTTTTGCTAGTTGCCTGAAGTGGCCCCTACATCTCCCTAACAGGTTCTGGTCAACAACAGTTCTATGCTTGGCTTAACCAGCACATTCATCCTATTGTAATCCATGGTTACACCTCTCCAAAGCCTCCTCTGCTCCAGAGCAGAGTCCCAGTGCCTTCAGTCTTTATAAAACAGCAGCTTCAACACCTCAACCATTTTTGCTGCCTGTTAACTCTACCACAAGAATGCATCATTATTTTTTTCACGTAGCAGCAACATTACACTCTCTGTCCTGTTCCTAATAACTTTCTTATGAGTTCCAGTATTTTACTGGGTCATGTTTGCCATTGCATACTGAGCTGGTGACTTCAGAGAACCATCAGCAATGGCTCAAAGATCTCTTTCCTAAGTTGCAACTCTCAGTTCCAAGTCTGATATAGATCATTTTTTCCGAGATGCCTTGTCCTGGATTTATATGTATTAAAGTTCATCTGCCACCTTTGAGCCAACTCAGTTTGGTGAAGTCCTCATGGCCTGCGCAGAACTTGGCTGTCTGAAAGAACTCGGTGTCATCTGCAAACTCTGTAGCAGCAGTGACTCCATGGTATGACCTGGTTCAGCTGCCATTTAAAATGAGTTGACTACATTAACTTTCATAACTCCCTAAGTAACAGAAATCCCTCCAAAATCCCCTAAAGGTCTGACGGCTAGTTTCCACTTCTCTAATGGAGTGGAGCTCCATGGATTTCAATCACAAATGATTTATAGAGCTCAATAAAGTCAACTGTGTCCTGTAGGGAGAAGAGTGAAGGATATTGTCTTCAGCTGCCTCTTAGCTCCTCAGAAAAGGGACTCTGCTTTATATTATTGTCCTGGGATTGTTCTTGTTAAATATGAAATCTGTAGGATAAACATACTGACAGAAGCATGAAGTAGTGCATGACACTAAGTTGTTGCTATGTGCATTTATAATAAAAACATAAAAATGTGAGCTCCGTCCTTTCAGATGAATCACATACGTTATAACAAGTACTCCTGATTGCAGTCCTGAGAGATTTGCTTATTTAGAAATTAGGGTATGTAGAAGCCCTGCAATATGACTGAGGAAGGGTGTCCCCACAGCAGGAGTGTACAGGCAGTGGCTTTCTGTGGTTGTAGCTCCATCTACTGGTACTAATTGGCCTGAACTTCACCTTAGACACCGGCTACAAGGAACCCTTGTAGGGAATTCTTTAACGAAAAAAAATACGGCATTCAGGAAGAAGGTAAATTCACCGTGTGTCCCTTTTGATATCCTTTTATCCAGCAGAGGCACTCAGATCTCTGAGAGGCCCCTGTACCTTGGTGGTATTAAGCGGTGATATTGTAGCAGTTCTTCACCTTGGGACTTTTATGTGATGTTGCACCCCATACCTTCTGTCCAACATTGCCAACCCTCAATCAATCATAACCCATGAGTCAGGTCCTCCAAAATAATAAGACTTGACATGTCCTGGATTTTTATCTTGGAGCCTTCACGCTTTCTAAGTCTGCCATGGCCACAAAGGCGATTTTCCCCTTAATGGCAACAGCTATTCCAGCAATAACTTGTCCCAGCACCAGGATCCTTAAAAAAAAAAAGCAAATGACACAAGGCCAGGGAATTTGTAATACCATTTGTTTCAAAGGTCGGCTCTATTTGGTGCTGAGGGAAAATTCTCTTCTTACTTCTACTAGAGAAATTCCTTGCTGCTGACAACCTCAAAAGTTGCATTTATGTAACTAAAAGCAAAATTTGGCCTCTTGTTCATCATGGCATTTCTCTGAGAGGTAGCTTTGTCTTTTTCTAAGAACACTGGCTCCAGCTAAGACTCAGGCTTCTTGTTTGACAATTTCATTATTGGACATATTTACTTTTTACACCAGGTCAGGGCTTGAACCTTAGGCTTTGGCCCAGGAACAGCTGTCACTGCTGTGGCTCATGTCAGGCATGTCTTAGCACTCAGATGACACCTCTGCCCAAGTCCTCCAGTTCGTCCAGGACCCATATTGTCCGGAGCCAGGGAACAGAGAGGAAGAGAAGAATGACTCCTTCCTTTCTTCCAGCTCTTAGAGCTGGTACCGAGTGGACCTGGGGAGTGAGTGGAGAATGTTTCCCCTTCCCCTCTGCCCCTGAATTTTGGCTTAAGGCATCTGGTGATGATTCACTGCCTCTTATTCAAACAGCCCAGTGCTCTAAGCTGGCCCTACAGGTTCCCCAGGGCTTCAGATCCCAGGCCAAGGTATTTACAGTTTGAAGAACAGGTATATTAAGTCAAGTGCTGGATTCAATGCCAGATTTAATACAGGGGACGAATGCAGCCAAGTTCTAAGGTCTTAATCTCCTTTTCTAATCAGCAGGCCTCCTACTCCATTTCCCCTTTTGCCTTAACTTTGTACGTTATCTTGGTGGAACCACCCTGAGACCATCGGTGCCCCTTAAGGCTACTTAACAGTGAATCATAACCCAGTGCACCACATTGGTTCCAGAGTTGTCCAGCTGGTCCAGATCACAATGTAGCTCCCTCATTCCTCTCCAGAGGCAGCTGTAACCTACCTGGAACACTCATCTGGACTCAGACAACTGGAAATACTTCCAGGTTTGCAACTTGGTAAGACCTATACAACCTATGATATCATTAATTACATTATTAATTCATGTTTTGAATTTGTTTTCCACTTGAAGAGTAAATCACAAAGAAAAATGGCTATGGTCCTTGTGTGGAAAAAAAAAAAGAGGCAGCACAGTGTTTACAGAAACAAAATGCTTTTTGCCTCATTGGTTTGTCTCATAAAGCTTATTGAACCGAAAACAACAGATGTAACAAGGTAATATTAAAAGGTAATCATTCGTGGGCACTGTGAGTGGAACTGCCCGAGCATGTAATCGGATCACTAGGAAACCCCAGAACCTTTGTATGGGGCAATGGGGCTGTGTGGCTCTGCAGTCAGGAGTGAAGAAGGAGCCTTCTCTCTCCAAGGAACACCTCTGGGCTTCTTCTGGTCTGCTGGTTAATGTGCTACACTCACGGTCCAGCGACACAGGCCACATTTTGCTGACATGGCCAGGAAAAGGTGTTTGGATGAGATTAAAGATTACCCCTAATGCTGGAATCACGTATGGATCCACAGGGCTCAGTCCTTGCCCAAGAGCCTCCCCGAAGCCAGGCGCAGGAGGTGTGGGTGTGCTGGACCCAAGTGTATGAATATTTTGTCCACAATTTCCAGAATGAGTCCTTATAGATACCTGCAGTAATCACACAGCAAGGAAGGTGTTAAAACCACACCTCAACATAATCTGACTTGATCATTGTGTTCCCTTGAAAGGCAGCTCAACAAGTTAGATGCCAAAACTGAGCTCAGGTTTCTGAGCTGAAAGGTGCTGTGTCCTGGCAGGCTTAAGGCAGGTAATATTTTGTTAACGTCAAGAATTTAGGGCTTAAACACGTTGCATAGGAGGAAGCAGCTGAAACATGCGGATCCTCAGGACCCGTTTCCTTTCTCCAGATGCAGGAGGTAGATCAATACCTCAAATGGGAACTCTAAGTACACTATTTACAATTTGATAATCAAAATTTAAGGTTAGAACAGCCAGAAACTATGGTGTTTGATGTAGGAATGCTGATTTGGCAGGTTAAACCTCCCTCCTAATCCTTCAAGTCTTTCTACCTTCAAACCCCATGCAACTAATTGGCAGAGCAATACCACCACGCCAGAGACCGCAGTAGGACAGGTCACGTAGAGTCCATGCTGTGTGGCTCCTTTCCTGCCCACAGTGGGCAGCAGCAGGGGCTGTTGGGCAGGGCACTGACCTCCCACAGGAGAAACCAGGTGGGAACCAGGTTTCCTTTTTCTCCTCCACCACAGATCTCCTGCACGAGGCCTTCAGTAAACAAGCTGCTTAGTGTCTCTGTGTCCGAGTCTCCCACTTGTGAAATGAGAATAGCCCTCCTCCTCTTCCCAGAAGCACCTTGAGGAAAAATACAGTAAATTCTGAACTGTTTAGGTTAGAAGGGGGTTTAGATAAGTACCATAATGCACCAAAATAAACATAACCCAGTGTGAAAAATGGGTACAGTCACACTGAATTCAGCTTCTAAAAAAAATTTTATATACTTTCCATTGCTGTTTACTGATTTTAATAAATCAGATTTGCTTATTCTTCTGATGGTTTTCTCTGTCTCAACAAAGACCAATGTGTCCTGACCAACTGTACAAAATACAAGTAAGAAAGAAGTAAAATTTGCTGCTCCCACTTCAAGATTTTCTTTCTGTAAGACTGAAAAGAACAATGTCTGATTTGCATCTCAGTTTGAGAGCTGGTGGCTCACTGCTACCCACAGATGAGAACCAGGAAGCCTTTTGGGACAGCCTGGCAACAAAGTGGGAAATGCAACAGGACACAGTGTTCAGAGACCAGCTTCACAGTATATAAATAAAAATGGAACACACAATCTAACAGAGTTTTAAGCTCTCTTATTTTTTCAAACTCAGACGGGAAAATGATGAATGTCAATGTTTTTTAAAGTTATAAAGCAAATGCAAAAATACAACTACTAGGGGATGTGTAACAGGAGCTACCACTGTTATCTGCTTTTGGAAGCTAAAGAGAAAGAAGACACTGGTCTAGTGATTTTCCAGTGCTTTTTCTTTAACTTTCTACGCAGGGCACAGATTTGTCATCACTGGTTCTTCCTCTCTCACCTTTTTACAGCTGCATTTTACAGCAGCATTTTACAGCAGCCTAACTTTACTCACTTTAGGAGTTATGACATGGTCAGAGAAATTATAAGAATCTGAGAGACTGATCCTGTACATATCAATAATCACAGCAAGACCTGTGTCACTTTGGGTTATTTTCAGGCATTCAGCGAGACAAAAGAAGAGCCAGGACTTCTGTGAAGCACTCGCTGTGTGTATTTTCTGAGCAAGATCTAATGAAGATTTAGCTTTCTAAAATGTGCACTTTCTCTTTAGCAACAAGCAACTGACTGTCGCTCCTCTGTGCATCCTTTCAAGGAGGATCTCCTTAGAGAGAGCTTACTTACCACCGCTACTACACAGTGGTATCCAAAATACCATGAAATAGTTTCTGATTATAAAAGCAGGGACCTGTATGGTATCTTAGATATTCCTGCACTGCAGCTTCACATCAAACAGAGAAGTTTGATGAAAACACTGTTTGGCACCTCTCGTTTCATTCTTTTCACCTTAAAATCATTGACATCCACCTTCCTATGCCCCTTCCTTCTCCTTCCATTCTTTGGGGCGGTCTAAGCTTGTGTTCTTCACGGTCATAGGCTTGGGGGACTTTTTGTACAGGGAAGACTGAATTTTATTGGAACTAGCTTGCATATATTGCCTATAATACCAATCACACGGTTTATGTGTTATTCCTGTATTAGTATTTGCATATGGGCATCCCAGCAAGCACATACCATTTCTGAGTCACACCTAAGTTTTAAGCTTCCTGTATAAAGTAACACAAAATTAACAATTTCCTTTTTCTTCTTCTTCTTTTCTTTTTTCTTTTTCTTTTTTTCTTTCTTCTTGAGAGAATGCAGCTGCTTGTTCTGGTGTATCCCTTCTTAGATCTTCCTCAAAGTACAGCAAAACTTGCACACTAGCAGAAAATTTCCATTCTTTCATTCCTTTTCAGCTATGAAAACTGTTCTACTGTTAAGTTTTTACCTTTATCTCTTCTCTGCCCTTTGTTTGTCTTTGATATTTAAGAGGGAAGTTCAGCCTTTCCTCACTATACAAACAGTTTCCATGTTACGCTAACCACACTCTGCTATCTGGACTTCTACAAGTAGTTTAAGAGACCTGAACAGCACCCAACCATCATGATCTTTACACTTTGGATTTGGACTCAGAGGTTAGAAACAAACTCCACCTGAACTTGGACAGCTTTTTAATTGACACCACATATGGAATTCTTACCCTGTAGGCTGAAATGGGCAAAAAGTTGCTATCTTTCCCCTACCACACCTGCTGGCTGCAGCACACATCCAGGTCGCAGAATGAAGGAGAAACACCACCAAAGATCAGGGCCCGCTTTCAATGTTGTTGTAGCCGACCTTACTCTTCTCCTCACTAATACTTACGCTGTGTAACACAGCAAACTGCTATACAAAACTAGCACCGACATAATCGTGCCTTCTCAAGAAATCCTAGCTTTAATTTTATGTCTAGCACCAGATCAAAGTTGCAAGGCAGTTTTTTGATACTTTCCAAAGGCAGAATTAATAACCAGACTACTGCTATAAATATAATAAGTAACTTTAATGCTGCTTAGTATAAGTCTCTGTTATATACTTTCATCCATATAATCCAGTGTAAATGTATTTTATACAATATGAAGTATTTTTAAAAGTCTATGGCTCTAGATAATACATACACAAAACAAGTTTCAATGCAAGTAGAGAATTAGGAAAAAGAAAAATTAAAAAAATCAGCCAGACTACAAAAATCTTTGGGAGATAAAAATTTCAGAAAACAAGATATATGAAACATCCCATTGCAGCAATTCAGGATGAGCGAGTGGTTCCAGCAGCTGTGGGTGCTGCCACTCACTGCTGTCATCCATAAGAACCTGTCCTGGGTGAGTGGGGACTGCGGGCCACCACTAGGGGTGGCTTGGCTCTCAGAGATCCTTGTACCTGACAAGTCTGATAAAGTAACCTTCATAGCAGACACACTTGTTGTCTCAAAGAGAATGAGTAGGCCTGGGAATGAAGAAAGTCTTGTCCTCCCTCACCCAACCAGAGCTGGGCTCTGCAGAATATGCAGGTGGACTGGCAAGGTGTGGGGAGCGACTTGCTCTATGAATGACAGGGAGCCTTCACTCTCCCAGGGTATCAGTTTGGCACAATTTCACAAGAGCAAAAATTATTTACTAGCAGTATAAAAAAAAATGGTTTGCCATCTGCAAAACGGCATGAGTGTTATGGACCAGACTGCAATGCTATTGTTTAGCTTTGTTAAATTAATTTTCCACGTATAACATCAATGTCGTTATACAACAGGGATCCAAGAGAGGCTCAATTAAACTTCATTTGTGTCAAAAGCAAACTCCATAGTGGCCGGATCACTTCGCATTCCACTGCCTTCAGTAAGATGTTGCACAGACATCTGTCCAAATAAAAACACCTTTACATCACTGCAGGTTTAGAATGCAACAAATAACACACTGCAAGAATGGAGGTCAGACATTATTCACCATTTGGTAGCATTTCATTCAAATGATATTGACTCATGCAACAAGTAACAAATGCAGCACTTGAAGTAACAAAAACAGAGCTGTACTCCAACAAAGTAAAACAGTGCAAATATTCCTGTTCAGCAAAAATATACCATGTATATACACACACGACAAATGCACTGTTTTGTTTTGCAGTATAAATAGATCTGATTAAGCTAAATTCCTACAACTAATGAACCGCTGACTGACAATCCCAAACAGTTTCCATCCACTACGGAATACAGAAAGCTTTAAGGCCCAGATGACGCTAGCTGGGTATGGCTATAAAACAGTACCAGAAGATTTCACTGGGTGGATATTTAAAATATTTTCTCTGTAGATCAAAGTTAATAATTTATATCCTAAGTTGGTATCACAAAGTCAGCTTGGGCTCTGATCACACAAAGAGCAGCACGCAGAAAACCCTGGGGGTCTACAAGGAGCCTCAAGACTCCTCTGCCCATAAGGAATGCACCGTAACGCTATGAAACATCTACAGCCCAGTGCTGGGGCTTAACAAGGCAGGAGCTTTTAGCTGCCTATGCAGTCAACATGTTTGTCTCGTTTCCATTTTCTTCCTCTTCTGATTTAGCACTAGAATTCTTTGAAGGACACAACTGTTTATCCCTAAACTCTGTAATACCATACAATTAGTATACTTCTAATGAGTACACAATAACAGTAAAAATTAGGAAGGGAAGAGATGGAAACTTGTTTTCTGTTAAAGAAATCCTGATTGGGGGTTATTTACATTTCAGCACTTTAAAACAGATTTTAAGAAAAAAAAAGTCTTTTTGGAATTAGATTACAGTAAAACAGACAAGTAGCACTTAGTTTGATCTGAAGTGTAACACTCGGGCATTAACCTTTCTTCAACTGCTATAGCCTCCATCTCCTCAATGCCAGGGCTGTGCTGCAGCCGTAACAAACAGCTGTTGCAAAGGCAAAAATCTAGAGGAGGAGCAAGGAAAAAAAGAAGAAGAAGAAAAAAAGTGAATCACACATTACATCGTTTGACTTTTTTTTTTTCTATTATAAATGAATACAGGAACAGAAATTACTCAAAAGTTACCTCCCCCGCCCAAAACGCTTAAAGGTAAAGATAGGTTTGGGATCCTCTTAAGCTGTCTCGTGAACCTCTCTGTTATACCCCATGTTACTGCTTTTAACTTGTTTGCTTCAGAAGACAGTTTGAAATAGAATGTGAAACATAGTACAAAACATGCATAAGTTACAGTACAAAGTAATCATGCACGTACATACACTGTGTATTTCAGTTTGCTTTTATCTAGACTGATCAAACATTAATGTCAGAGTTGTTTCCAAGTGAATGCCTTTACCAGCAATAAACTAAGAGATCCCTCTGAACAGCAGAACTCTTACTTGCAGAAATACAGAAACAGCTTCAGATCTGGCCTCCTTGACCAGATAACCAACTATCAGAACAACTTCCTGAGAAATGAGAAATGCCAGGAAGTTGCTATCGCTCAAGGGCTGAACTGAATAGATTTGAACTGCAGGTCATGCCACAGCAAAGTTGAATATAAAATATAAACCAGAAGGAAGAAATGAGAAACCAAACTGATGAAAAAATAGTTTCTCATATTGCTCAGCCCTAATGATGGAGTCTGTCTCTTCGAACATACAAACTCAATCATAACAACCTATCCCTTGCTCTGCATATAAGAGTTAATTTGACAATTAAAGTTTTGAATAGATGGTACCTGTAGGACTATCACTCAGTAAAATGAACATGCATATTTTTAATCACAGTATACATAAGTAATTGTAAGACAAAATGATAGCAATCTTCTGTTTTTTTCCATGTAGATTACAGGATTGTTTCAATGAAATATTTCAAAGGACTGCATTTTTTTCTTCCCGCATGTCCTGACTTTTTCATTATATACTTTGGGAAAAAATGCAAAGACACTAGAGACAACAGTTATCTGCTTCACCATTTCCCAGCATCTCTTAATTAAAAATACTGAGGCAAGTTACAAAATAGTCTTCTCCTCCCTCATCTTGTCAGGGATTTGAGGGGCTTGAAGAACTGAATTATCCCTTGGAAAAATAGCACGGAAGGGGCAAAGGGTCTCTTGGAGTCTCTGGTACCCTGTTGTTAGACAAAATGACTGGAGTGACCATATATTCACTGGGATCTGAACACACTGAACAAAGTCTGAAGAGCTACGCTTAAGGGTAGAATTTCAGAGACTTGCTTAGTGTAAAGCTCTCCCTGAGTTCAGGCACAGCTAACAGGGCACCACATCTGTCCTTGCACCGTATGGCCATGCAGGGATTGGGTGTGCTCGAGTGTGTTACTAGCAAGAGGGTAACGGTGAGGCACGCTGCTCTTGGAGACTGACAAGCTCACCTGACCCCTTCAGGGACTGGTTTTGCCAAAACAAAAGGCTTTTCCTCTCGTAGACAGAATGCAAACCTTACACCTTACATTCATCAGTTTTTATCTTAAGATGAACTGAAGGCATTTACTGTGCAAAATTTATGGTGCATTTAGTTTTAGGGACAACAGATACCCATAGAAGGTTTTAAAAACTAGTTAAGTTTCTAAATACATACACACATAAGATTAAGCTTCTTAATACATACAGTTCCCTGACGTATGTAAGATCCTCTGAATGGCACAAAAAAAAAAAAAGTTTAAAAAAAAATAAATATATATGTATAAAGAAAAGCAGTACTTTCAACGTACTGGCACACCTTCACCTCCTTTCCAGTGCCCAGCAGGGAGAAAGCCTGAGCCTGGTCTATTGCCTGACTCAGCTCTGCACACCCACATCACCAGATACAGTGATTCAGTGATGATGCAACTACAGTGAGAAAAATGTAGTCCAAGCTTAAGCTATCAATAAAAGCACTCTAATCCTTGCCATAAAAGACAACATGGGCCCTTACAGATAACTTTTGTGCCTGATGTAGTAAGTACATATCTGGAGCTTCACAAGAACTAGTCCAAGGGTTTTTTTTCCCCATGACGTGTTCAGGACTATCTGAATGGTATAAAAAAAACCAAGCAACTGAAAACTTGAGCACAGAAGCAAAAAATTCACACCTGATATTTTCACGAAGGCTCAGCTATTATCTTTTTCCTGCATTCTAGTAGCCAACATTGCTTTTACAGAAGATCTCATCTAAAAATTGTCAGTTGTAGTGATCATATATTTAGAACACCATAGTGAAGAGTAACAAATAAACGCCTATCACATTAACACTAGCTTGTTCCAATATTTTTTGCATGTCACTGTTACAAACTATTTGTTGCTCTCAAAGCTAATCCTTTCTCTCACAGCTCCTCTTTCTATTCCAGCTTGCTGTTCAGCTCCCAAGCTGAATGGCTGGCTACAAGGGCTTACAACAGACTTCCGTTCCCCAGATACAAATATATGAAATACATACCGAGGCTGCTATGCTTATGTTATATTCATGATCAGATAGAATCTTCACTTGTGTGGTGGAATTGAATTTGCGGGGAAAGTGATGCAGAGATGTAGTTGCTGCCTGTAGTAGAAAAGCTCCAAAATAAAAAACAAATGTAGCCCCATGGAAAAGAAAATCCTGAAAAGCAAATAAACAGAATCAATCTGGGCTGCAATATATATTTAATTCTTCTAGTCTCAATACAAATGAAACCCAACACTGAAACATGAAACGAGGACTGATAACAATAACTTTAGATAAGCAGTGTTAAATCCATTGCAGAGCTTAACCTGGACATGTTTTCACAACTGCTTGCCATTATAAGCAAGTCACTAACATAATTAGTGACAAAGGGCAATTCTCCCTCTCCCCAAACCCTACATTCTTTCAAATTATGAGGCACACACTCATTTATATGTATATATGCTGACCTTTTAGATCTCTTTAAAGCTAGTAGAGCTTACAGAACTCTCCCTTCGTACAGCTTAGATAAAAAATAAGGGACATACAGGCCAACTTTATCATAATTTAAGAAATACAATACAATCTTGCAGTCCCCCAAATCCCTTCTCAGCTATAACCTAAACTCCAGAAGTACCACCTCCACACCCGAATTTTCCTTCTGTAAATACCCAGGAACATTTCTAGCCTTGACACAGCTGAAGTTTACTTCCCGATACAATCAGAATACATGAAGTGGCATTTCCTCAACTCTGACTTGGCTCTAACTAAAAATACAGTAATTTTTAAGTACTTCATGATAACTGTGGAATAAAATGCCTGAGACCTGAGAGGACAACAGTTAGGATTTACTTTAGATATACTTGTCTCTTGGCGATCCCTTCCTCTGTGGTGAATCCTAGCTGAACACAAGGTTTAAACAAAGCACATGAAAAAGCAGCTCTGGTGCCTAAATCTCCTTGCGGGTTGTATTTGAAAGTCCAGTTTTCCACACAGTAAAATCCAAAGTATGTTCCAGTACAGTTTTAAAATGTCTAAAATATTGTTCCAGCACCTTCTGCTGAGTCTGCAAAGCTGACATTTGCACCGCACTCAGTTTCTGATTCCATACAACATACACTAGATGCTTGTACCTATCCAGGACTGCAAAAGCCATAGGGACAATTTTTAAAATTATACACAACTATACACATGCTTTTAGATGGTATCTACATTATATAGTAATAATATAGTACTATAGCAGTAATTAATTCTTTGTGCACTATTAATTTACTTGAGTGCAATGGACTATCAGTATGCCAAGAGTGAGAACCCCGGGTACACCACGTGTAAGTCCATCACGACCGCAGACAGCACTCATACCCACTAGAGATTAGTGTGCAACACCCTCACCTATCGACCATCTCATAGCAAAGTAAGAAGCTGCATTTTCCTGTTTAGAGAACTATTTCTTCATAGATGTGAAAATTTATTTTTATTGAAAGAATTTTCTTTTCAAATTAATCAGTTGTTACATATTTGATAGCAGCTAAAGCCATTTAAATCACATCCTAGTCAGTTTTCATACGTCGCGATATAAGCTGCTACTACTGTTTCCCATTCCACTTGGATCAGGAAATAATCTTCTCTTAATTAAGAATTATTTGAGGTTAGGCCATAGCATGTACTACTTTTCTTAATAACTGCCAATTACTGGGAATCTTGTGGCAAACCAGCCATAATAATTCCCACCTTCTGGTTTTCCATCCTGCCTGTGTCACTGGGGTTCTTCCAATTTTAAAAACTGCTTCCTCCTGGATTATCACCAGGAGGCCCCACGGACATCAACAGAACCGAGATGGGGGCAGAGGGTGACTTCCTGACATAGTGAAAAAAAGGCAGAGAGCCTTGATGTGCTAGGCTTGCCAGATCTCAAGCTTTAGGTGCAAGACACATTCTCTCAGCCTCCATCTTTGCTGTAATGTCTATACCTCATTGGAAAAAAACAGTAGGGACCTACTCCAGCATGAGACTGCTGAAGCATGGGAGAAGCTGAAGCGCTCTGCCGCAGCTGGGGTGGGTACTTCTCCCCACCAGACACTTACTGTCACGGCTTCCCCCTGCTCACTGGAGCCACCAGACAGACACAGACATCCTTCATGCCACCACCTACACAGCCCACGTCAGACTGCACACTGATGTGTGTTCCCCCAGTGACAAACACCAGGCCTCCCACCATGGGCTGACATGCCCATTTCATAGCACAGCATTCCAGCAGCCTGGAAGGTCTGCACAAACCCACAGGTGATCACGGACATCCATTATTCGTGGGCTGCCAAATACCTAGCGTGCAACTACGTCAGTGTCATCAGCTGTACACTTTGTCACCACTGCTCACGAAGGAGCACAAACAGCTCCATGAGGAAGACAGTGCTGACTACATACAGGAGAGGTTCAAACTCTTTCATTTCCTTCATTCTCCTGCCAAACCCTTTAATTTCCTTCTCCTTGCAGCAATTACAATGAAGCTATGTAGCCTCAGTAGGGTTTCATGTTCACGTAGTGATGGTTTCTGTGAACAAAACCCCAAAGATCTTTTGAGGGAGGATTTTTTGGTTTTTAGTGATTGTTACTTCTCCCTTGCCTCCACACTTGTATAGTCATTGAAACCTCATACAAAGTGTATGTAAAACATTACCAGATCTGCATGATATATTAGTTCACATCTAATATTGTAAATGAGCGTGTTGTGAGTCAGGCTGTAAAGGACAGTATTTGTCATACCATCTGGCTTAACACAGGGATGTAGAGAGTGACAGATCTCCATAAGGTCCATATTTTCCCCCATCTTTTCACTCTGCACCATCTTATTTTTTAAGTACCTGTATTGGAATCAATACTTATGACATAAGTATTACTGACTGCAGGGCTGTCAGAATCCCATGCGACTTTTCAAACTTACATTTAAACTCTTGGAGTCTTAAATATTTGTTCATGAATCTCTAAATGAAGCCATATAACTTAGCAATGACTCTTCCCATTTTTGACGTAATCTAATGACTTGTAGCTTCTGAGTTATACAGCATAAACCCCATATTTATCTAAATACATGCCAACCTAAAACAAACAGGTACATATTTTTATTTTATAGTAATAAAAAACATTTTAGTGTTTCCAGTAATTAGCAATTTGCAACAGAATGTAAAAATCCTTGTGAAGTGCTGCTAAAGAGTTTACTGCCAAGAAGTTACAGAACATTTGGGTACCTGAATGTAGCGGTCAAATAATCTCTCTAGTGTCATTTTGGTTGACAGCTGGAAGGGGCTGGATTTCAGCTACCAATGTCAGAGATAAAACAATTCACTCTGCGTTTATTTAACATGTTAACTTAGTTATGACAGCTTTTTAGATTAAGTTACAGAGTCCCACAGATGCAGTTTTTATACAAATCATGTATCAATTTCGTGGCATGGGAAGTTTTTCAATAATTTATCTTACACAAGGGGACAAAATTAACAGTACAACAAATCACTGCCATCATCAAGTAGCCAACGTGCAAGACATGTTTATACAGTTGTTATAGGATGAATGTTTGTACAGCATTTTCAATCTAAAAAAGGCTATGCCCTCACCCATCAACTCTTAAATAGATGCATGATTGTAAATTGGCAAACAGTTTCAATGAAACCCAGGACAGAACTAATTTACTTATGTTATGTACATACTCAAGGGCTTGGTTGCATCACAAGTCATCAGGATGTTGCAGCATAAATCCCTGTAAAGGTCTCTGTAATTGTCACTCATTATTTGCTTAATTACTGTCTGTATCGTGCTGGAAAGCTGACACTGTGTGCATGCGTATTCACTATACAAGTGCTCATGTTTTTTTCAATAGACTCTAGTCTGTTACCACTGATGGGCTTTGAAGTTATCAGTTAGGGCCCCAAACTCATGAACTCTTTGATTTGCTTTGAAACTCTTTTGTTTTAAGGGACGGTCTGTGAATAACTTGAACAGATAAATATCAACACAGATGTTGATATGGAAGCATGCAATTCCAGCTACAATCAAGGAAAGCATCAACAGGAAAACTAAGCCACATGGGAGGAAGATGAATGTGATCAGCAGTTACAAACAGCCATACTCTAATATATTAGAAGTTTTGCTCCTTTTGGAAAACTTTTTGGACATTCCCATTCTCATCACAGTTTTGCTACCTCTTATTATTCACTTCTAGTAATGTAAGAGAGAACAATACCTCTCCTACTTAACTACTTGAGCACTGAAAACTCAAAGTAAAAAAAAAAAAAACAGTTAATGACAACAAATGACAATAAATTAGCAGTCAATAACTTCATATGAGTTATCCACGTAGCTGGTACAAATTGCAGCCAACAGCTTTCCTTCTTTAATAGGAAGGTAGAGTTCGTGAGAACTACTGGCACAAGCCATAACAATCCATTACAGCAAGAATCAAATCTTTTCTTCACAATGAAGAAAAGCTGAGCTGAGTGTATCTGTAGTCTCACCAGACTAAACATTGAGTTTATCTTTCATCCTAAGAAGATATTAAGCTCTATCATACTGCAGATTATGCTGTCTTTGCCTAAGGTCCAATAGTCACTCACCAATGTTGCCCTAAGCTTTAAGAAACTGACCCAAAAGTCAGCAGAAGACTTTTTTAGGAACTGAAGGAGACTTCCTGGGTGCTTTAATCCAGCCCTGCAATCTCAGACAACCACCAACACACAACCTGTTCACAAACGTATCACTTCCTTAGCAACATCAGATATATTTTTCTATCTCCCATTATTCACAGGGTGTTACTACCATTTCTCTAATAGTCAGAAAACATTTTCCAATTTCCAGTCCACAACTATTTCTAGCCATTTAAACCAATTTGTTGTCGTGCCTTGTTAAACTAGTTCTCTTCCTGCCTCTCATGCATTTTATGTGCTCATAGAGGACAAGCATTCTTCTTCCATCAGTTTCAAAAGCTGGGCTCTTTCAGCCTCCATCATCAAACAGGTCCTGTAGTTCCTCCATCACCCCTGTAACCCTACTTTCTTTTTCTAGCTTTGAATTTCTCTGTTTTGAGAAACTTTTTGAATTTCTCTATTTCGAGAAACTTTTTGAGAAAACAGAAGGCCGGGCATTAAGACTTAGGATCTCATGACATGATTTTCAGTTTATAAAACAAAGGGAATCCTTAAATAAAGAAAAAAAATCTCACCGTCTGGTTCCAGTTGACAGCAATTCTATTTGCATAACCGAAGAGGAACACACAGAGGAACACAATGGACAGGAACCATGCAGTCACCGCTACAAACATTACCCATCCCTGCAGCAACGGCAGTGGAACTCGGGTAGAAGCTACCAAAATCCAGACTATCGTTCCAAACAGCTGCAAGGAAATGAACACAGATGATAAACTTAAAAGTAATTCTTATTCCATCCTTTCTGCTTAAGGACTAACATCACACATCAAGACATCCTCAGATTACTTTTAGGAACCAAGAGGAAACACTTCAAAAGTACTCACAGAACCCAAGAGCAATTCTCAGAATCAACAGGCACTATGTGGTGGCAAGAGAAGCCATTCTGAACTTCTTAAAAGCTCTTAAAATAGTCTTGAAAATGGGATTTACAAATCCAGGTGACTTGCGTGCTGCCACTGAAAATTTTACCCCTACTCTCACTTTAAGGGACATATAAGAAATGTGGAAACACAGCTACAAGCACACATTCACATATGTAATCTCTCTACATATACTAAAGTTAGCATGAGAAGGGTGTACATCAGATTTAGATTCAATCTCATACTGTTTAGTTTTGTAGTCCTCATCAGATGAGATACAGAAAAGAGAAGAAACTGCATCCTCTTTTTCAATGCATTTTTAATTAATGCAATAAAGTGAAAGAGAAAACTGGAATACAGAATAAGGTGAGTTGTAAATTATGTTGTAATGACTAGAAAAACACACAGCTTTCCAGAATTACCATAAAATGGGTAAGAATTCAGCACCACCAATTTTCTTTTCAGCATGCTGATTGCAGCACATGTGGTGGGGATGCTCGGCTACAATGGGCTGATGGAGAACTTACATACTCTAATGCTTGCCTGGTTTAATCAGCTCTTGGTCTAACAAAGGGTACTATTTCTCGCTGCAAATCCTGCCTCTTATAAAAAAGGATGACTGGAAGAAATCGTAATTGCCATCTGAAGTATGCTCATTTATAACAAAAAGGTTTAACTTCCTAATCCAACCTGCTGTGTAGTGACAGCTACAATCAATTTCCAAGCATGTTACTGCTTTCCTGTTTAAATCCTACAGATTTACAACTACAAAGTTGTAAAGAGGTTACATTTTCAGCTTCAGAGAACTTTGAGTAAAGGTTGAATGAAAGATACCTTTAAAAAGGTGCCTGCTGTAAATCTAGTTGGTTCCTCTCATGCTACACTGCAGCAGCATACATGTAAAGATGCACTGCTAGTCTCAGTTCAAAGCTCCCAAGGGTTTATATATTAGCCTTTAAGTTGTTCTCTAGAGTTCCTTTTTTAGCTACTGCAAAGAACCAAACTTTCTCTAGTCTCACAAAACTGCAGGTGCAAGTCTGTTACTCAGAGACCATAGTGATGGGCAGTGAGGAAGCAGAAAGGATAGCAGAAAGCGTCTGTTAAACAAAAGCAGAGACACATAAAACATTTTCAGTATTTTGAATATGCAACCTTACAGGCTTCTTTAAAGAGAGATTTAGAAATCCAGCGTAAAGACTGCTAACCTCTCTGCCCACTGTCATGCCACTGCCTCACACTATATCTGTCCACTTCAGCTCAGATGTCAGACGTTTAATAGGTTGGCCAACCTAATTAACCTTTTGTCCCTCCCGACTGCGGGCCTGATTCAGGGCCTAGACTTCGCCTCTGGGCTCTTTGCTCGGGTGCAGTTTTCCAGCAGCTGGTGGGGTGGGATCCACCCCACAGACTGGGGCCCTGGGCAGCAGCCAGCTCCCACACCAAAACCAACCCATATAAGTATAAACAGACTTATAATAGAGGCAAAAAACATGGGCGTCTGGGTCTGGGACTCTGAGTTCTCCACAGGTGAAACAACTCCCGGTGAAACCCACTCATCCCCGCGGACCTCCGGGTACCGCCCGGCGTCAGGGGAGCGGGACGGGGCCCTCCCGCCCTTCCCCGCTTCCCGGGGCCGGAGCGGGGCGGCCTCAGAGCTCCCCGCCTGCCGCCGCCTCGGCTGCCCGCACCTTCCCCGCTCACAAAATGGCAGGTGAGGCGGGCGGGCGACATCCCCGGGCAGAGGCACATCGTCCTGTGTCCCCCCTCCCCGGGCAACGGGACGCGGAGCCGCGGCGGGGCACTGAGGGGAGGGAAAAGCGCGGGAAGGTCGGTGGTCCCTGTCCTCCCTTCCCCAGCCTCGCACTCACGATCTCCAGGAATATGACGGCTCCCGAATAGGTGCGCAAGATCTCCGGGCCGGAGGGCAGGGTGACCTGGGGCTGCGGGAAGTAGGCGGCGGGGTTTGGAGGCGGCGGCATGGACGAGGCTCCCCTGGGCAACATGTTGCTGCTGTGGCGGCGGCTGCCT